>CM035797.1:46477460-46537355 GCA_020466265.1 Siphamia tubifer
ACAGTGAATCTGCCAATTATGAATGTTTGTCCATTTCTTTTCTTTTTTTTGTTGTTTTTTTTTGTCTGCATTTGTTCTCATTGTTTAACACCACAGAGAGGGGAGTCAACATTGTTTGAGAGCAATGCATATTTTAGTCTTTTAGCCAAATATTTAAATATTTAGTGCATGTGTGTGACCATCAGCGGTCCTCCCTGAAAGCTGAGCAGACATCCTTTATTAGAACTCTCTATTATAAGCCAGGGAGGGCAGTGCTACACCTCAGTGATGTGTGGGGGAAACAAAGACTGGACAGGACGAACGGGGACAGAAACCAACAGGCGGTGCTATTGTAATTAAAGATTGTAAGGTGGTGCGTTATTCCAACTACTAACTGTCCATCAATAAAAATAAATAAATAAATCAAAAAAAGAGAAGAAAACTAAAACAGCACAAAAGAAAAAGATTCAATGAATAAATAATTAAACAAAATGGTAGTGAGCACCATAAATGTGGATGACTTGATAGTGTAAAATAGAATGCAATAGAATAGGCCAGAAGAGGACACTAGTGCAAGAAGAGAATGAGTTTAGGGTAGAGATTCTGGAGAGATTCTCAGCACATTCTGGCGGGTCCCATCATTCACTGAAATGGGACTCAGCAGTAGCTGACCCGATCAAACATGCAAGTGTGAAGGACCCCAAAGCCCAGAACAGCAATCACGGCAAGGCAGGGCCAAGGTATCAGGGCACCCCCCCATCCCGGGCCGTAGGAGCCACAGGGCGCCGCCACTGGGGCCACCGTGAACAACGCAAAACCCAGACAACAAGAGGGAACAGCTACAAACCCCCCCAGAACACCAAGGCCGACCCAGGCGGCCCGGGGCACCGAGGACCCACCCCAACCCCCACCCAACCTGCCAACCCCACACCCTCCCCCAAGGGGGCCAACGGCCCCACACAGCCAGGAAGCCAGACACAGGGGCCGAGCGGCCCATCGAAGGGGCGGCACCCAGCCCATCACAAGGCAGGCCGCCACTGGGAGCCGGTCAGAGGACAACGGGGCTGGGAACCGATGCGAGCCCAGCGGGTAAAAATGGACAGTGTGGTGGGGCCCGGTGACACCAACAGGGAGGCACCCCGCACACCTCCAGCACCAGCCCCAGGCGAGCACAGTACACCCAGGGCCCCCGCCCCTCCCGCAATGCGCCCCAACAACCCACCAGGACAGAGCCACCACACGCCACTAGCTCGCAATACAGCCACAGCGGCCACCAGAACGGCCAATTCAGCCCCAGCAGCCCCTCAAGAGCCATCGCACCAGCTTGGAGAACCCCCCCCCCCCCCCCCCCCCCCCCCCCCCCCCCCCCCCCCCCAGCCACAGCCACATGGATGGTAGTCCCACCCCCGCTACCCCATACCCACAAGGGGGCCGGGTCCCACCAGCAAGGCCATATCAGTGAAATTCCCCCCCATTACTCCCTATTAATATGTCTCCAGATCCCTCACTGAAGACATTATCCCTGCACTGTGATAGTGTAACCCTGAGTGTCATGTGGTGCATTAAAACTGGAGAGGCTGGGCGAGGCATCCAGGGGGCAGGCCAGATGACCACAGAGGATGGATACTCTGCAGCCTACACTGTCCCAAGTTCCCCGAGCCGTCCCAGACCTACTCCCAAGGTGTGAATGTGTGTGGTGCATTAAAAAGAAATTAGAAAGCAGTGGAGGCAAGCAGGGGGTGATGGGGAAGAGACAAGGCCATAGAGCCCTGCCATCTGCCCCACCACAGAGCCCATCCCTCCCGCTCCCACCTGCTCTCGAGGCCCTAACTGTTATGTCCCTATATGTGCCTAAGAGTAGCTATATACAGTGAGGTGTGAAGTGCACAGTAAGAGGCAGTCTGGTGTGGGTCCGGCCCATTAGGACAGAGCAGCAGGGGAGACAGGTCGTGAGACCACTGGTACTGATGCAGAGGGCCCCCAGAACCCCGAGGCCAGAGGCCAAGGTGGGCCCACCCGAACCCGACCGGCCTAGCCAGCACCAAAACTCCCCAGGAGTCGCAGCGCTAGACCAGTGCCCCGGCAGACGCCGTAGTCCCCACCACAGGGCCAGCCGCATGCAGAACCCTGCCCCAGAGGGAGGGCCAGGCCGCACCACCCGGAAGCGAGGGCCATGAGCCCCCACGCCCACCCCAGAGCCGGTACGTCCGGGACGCAGGGCGCCCACACCGCAGCACCACCAAACCCCCCCCCCACCCCACCACTCCCCAGGACAGCCCCTAGGCCCGGACAGAAGTCCCCCGCCAGCAGAAGCTAATCTCCAGTGGTGGCACACAGGCAAGTGCCAAGGCCTGTTCCCGGATTAGCCAGAGCCACCCCCCCCAGAGAAACCACTCGGCCCCCATGCCAGCCCCCCAGGCAGCGGAGGGCTCCCAGCTCCCCCAGGGGAGGGAGAGGGACGAGCGGCCAGGCAGGAGAGGAGGGAGGAGGAGGGAAGCAGAGCAGGAAGGGACAGGGGGGCGACCGGAGGGCCGACCCAACCCAAGCCCCAGGGCCAGCCAGGGCGCCCCAGAAGAGATCAGCCGCCAACACCCCCAAGGTCCCGGGAGAGTGCACAGACCCAGCAGATCCAGGGCTCAAAGGGAGAGCCACCGGGGACAACCACCCCCTGGCAGAGGGGCCCAAGCCATGCTGGCCCCGCGGAGCCAGAGAGCGACCCCAAGAGTAGTAGGAAGGGACAACCCCCAGTGCATGCACACAGCCTTGAAGTCCATGGTGCCATCCTACTTAAAAAGGTAGAGGGTTAATAAACTGAAATAAAGCAGAGTGAAGTCAGACCATACACACAGACAGAATAATAATTACAATTTTATGAGGGAAATGGCATACGCTCACCTACAAGCGGAGGCTATAGATTAATATTTATAGATTTAATAAATGGAGACCATTTTTCTTTGAAGGAGTCCAATAGTTTTTTTCTAATAGCAGATATTCTCTCTAGTCAAATGTATTCTGTGAGGAGGTTCAGTCAATGGATGATGTTGAGGACTTTCTTATCTTTCCACTTAACTAAAATAGTTTTCTTGGCAATGACGATAGCTGCAAGTGTGGGCTGGATATGAATATGTGGAAGGGCTGTTTGTGTTAGATCACTAATTAGGCAAACATTTGGGAATGTGGAATCCCACAGTCCAAAATATTGGAGAGTTTCTGTGTGATTGTTACCCAGAATTGATAGACGGGTGTACAAAGCCACAGAGCGTCAAAGTAAGTGTCCGTCATGTTTTGGGTTCATTGCGTACATGTGTGTGAGCGAGAGAAGCCCATTTTATACAGTTTATATTGTGTTATATGTGTTTGTGAAGCACCTTAAATGAATCAATTGTAAGTTGGTGTTTTTAGTTATTTTAAATGTATTTTCACAGATCTGGGTCCAAAAATCAGAGTCAAAACATTTACTTAAGTCTTTTTCCCATTTTTGAGTTGGAAGGTGTATAGAGTGTGTCTTTGAGAGTAAACTCTACATTTTTGAAAGATTCTTTTTATTATTCTTTTTAATTCAGGTGGCTGTAGGTGCGTTGGCTGTAAAGTATTCTGAAGCGACAGAATTCTATTTGTAATCGTCTTCTTTACCTGTAGGTACTGAAGAAAAGGTCCATTTGTTATTTCAAATGTTTGGAATAAGTTTATATTTGTCCTAAATGTGTTGTCATCCAGAAGGTGATGGAGGTGAGTGACTCCTCTCTGCTCATGTGCTAAAATAAAGATCTATTTTATTGTTTGTAAAATCAGGGTTGTGCCAGATTGGGGAGAGTAAAGTGGGTTTTAATTGGGAGCTTGTGATTTCCAGTGCTTTCCACCAAGCAGACAAGGTGGAAGCGATCATAGGGTTCTTGAAACAGGAATGATGTTTAAGTGATAAAGGGAAGGTCAGAGATTTTGATCTGGTTACAATCTAACTGTTCTAGTTCTAGCCAGGAGTTCTATTCTTCATGTGGATGTATCCATTTGGTGAGATATTGTATTTGGTTGGATAAATAATAATATATGAAGTTGGGAACCTCCAGTCCCCCTTCAGATTTATTCTTCTGGAGGGTAGTCAAACTGATTTTAACCTTTTTATTCTTTGAGTAGAATTTACCGATAGCAGAGTCTAACGATTGGAACCACTTTGATGTGGGTTTAAATGGAATCATGGAGAAGAGATAGTTGATTTTTGGTAATATTTTCATTTTGACTGTCGCTATTCGTCCCAGAAGGGAGATGGGGAGGTTGTTCCAACGCCTCAGATCATCACAGATTTTGTCCAAAAGTGGAGTGAAGTTCAGGTGAACTAATTCTGAGAGTTTGGAGGAAATATTTATGCCCACATATCTGATATTGTCAGTAGGAAAAGAATAATGTGAGTTTTGAACTGTGGGATTCCACGAGTTTTCTGTTAAAGGTAATCTAATTGATTTTGACCAGTTGATGGAACAATCTGAAAGACGCGAGAAGGTTGTGATGAGGTTAAATACTTCCTTTACTGAAGTTTTAGCTTCTTGTAGATAAAGTAAAATGTCATCTGCGTATAGGTTAATTTTATGTTCCGACTCTAGAGTGCTGATACCTTTGATATCTGTGTTCTGACGTACAGCTGCTGCTAATGGTTCGATAAAGATCGTAAACAGTAAGGTAGAGAGCGGACATCCTTGTCTCGTTCCCCTTTGCAGACTGAAGTTTTGTGAAGTGATCCCATTAGTGGTGACTGTAGCCTTGGGTGAGTTGTACACAGTTGATACTGGATAAACGATTCTCTGAAACCAAATTTGTGGAGCACAGCAAAGAGAAAGGACCAATTAACTTCGTCAAAGGCTTTTTCTGCGTCCAGTGACGTAACAATAGCTTCTTTGTTGTGACGTTGCGTCAAAGAGATGAGATTTAGAAGTCTTCTGATATTGTTGGTGGAGTGTCGGCCTTTTATAAATCCTGTTTGATTGCTGTGGATTATTGACGGGATGATTTCCTCCAGCCTAGAGGTGTGAGCTTTTGAGATAATTTTGATGTCGGTGTTGATTAGTGACAGAGGTCGATAGCTAGAGGGAAGCGTAGGATCTTTGTCTGGTTTTAATAATAATTTAATTCCAGCTGTATTCATGTGTGGACTGATATAACCGTTATTTTTATCTCTGTCACTGTCCTGAAGAAAAGGGGTGCTAACATTGACCAAAAATGTTTAAGAAATTCAGCAGGGAAACCATCAGGGCCAGGTGCCTTACCTGCTGTCATACTGTCTAATGCACATTGAAATTCTTTCATAGTCAATGGAGCATCTAATATGTCTCTGTCATTTGACGTTAGTTTGGGCATGTTTAAATTGTTGAGAAAATTATAAATATCTTCCATGTTTGGGTTAGCTGCTGCTGAGTATAAACTCTGTCACCTCAGGAAATCAACCAAACCTTCTATAATTATTACCAGAGTATATTTTCCTGAATTGCTGTTATGAAGGATTTTTCTTTATTGCGCTGGAGTTGGTTCGCCAGAAATTTTCCTGATTTATTATTGTGTTTGAAATCATTCTATCTTAGTTGTTGTAATAAAAACTCTGTTTTCTTGGATAGGATATTATCGAGGTTTAGTTTTGCATTTTGTAGTTCGGACCATAATTGATCACTTGGGTTTATTGCATAATTCTCTGTAAGTTGTTTAATTTTTTCTTCAACGTCTTTCTCTGTTTGTAGATCTTTCTTTTTCTTGTATGAGGAGTACGATATTATTTTACCTCTGAGTACAGCCTTCCCAGTTTCCCAAAGTAAAGATGGAGATAAGTCATGAGAGTCATTATTTTTTAAAAAGTCCGCCCACTCACTCCTTATTACTCGATCAAATTCTGGGTCTTTGAGTAGAGAAATGTTGAGGCGCCAGGTCTGAGGAGGTTTAGGGATGGAATCTGTTTGCAGGCTGACAGATATTGGTGCGTGGTCGCTGATAACAATTGGGTGGATTTTAGTGGTAACTTTATGTGCGATAGTTATTTAAGAGAAAAAAGTCTGTAAAGTCTGTAAAAGTCTGTACCGCAGAAAAAAACGTATAGTCGCTCTTTGTTGTGTTTTTGAGTCTCCAGACGTCGTCTAAATGTTTGATATAATCCTGTATGACTTTAACTGATTGTGATTGTTTTACATGTATTGGACGATTAGATCGATCTACTGAAGGGTTTAAAACGATGTTAAAGTCACCACCGATAATAGTTGTTGAGTTAGCAGATAAGTCTAAGTGAGAGAAAACAGTGCGATAGAAGGATGGATGGTTGTTATTTGGAGCGTAGAGGTTTGTAATAGAATATAATTTATTAAAGATTGTTTCCTGGATAATAATATATCTGCCTTCTGAGTCTGTTACTGTACTGTTTAAAGTGAATGGTACTCTCTTATGGACCAGAATGGAGACCCCTCTTTGTCGGTTATTATAACAAGATGAAAAGATAATACTATAATTCCAGTTTGATAAACACTTTTCTTCCGACTGTAGTAAATGTGTTCCATGGAGGAGCAAAATATCTGCTTTTAATTTAGACACATAGTCCATGATTTTAACTTTTTGTTTGTGAGCGCATGCCATGAACATTCCAGGCTACGATATTAAACTTGAACATAAAGAGAAAACATGTTGTGTCACTAAGTATGTAGCAGTATAATATAACATGTGTCTGTTCCTGTCTGTGAACTGTGAGTGTTGGACAGACATGTGTACAGCAGGTTAGGATCTATATATACATTATATAATAACACATCATTATCTGAAAAACTATCAACAAACACAATATGAAACATACAAGAACAATAAACATGGGGGGTACATAGAGTGTGGGGGGGCAAGTGTGTGAGAGGGGGAGAGGGCTAATGGGAGACATATAGAGAGAAAAGGCGGAGGGGGTTCTCCAGTGGGGAGTATAGATTAGGAGAGTGATATTTACAACTGTGAGAATATTTTTTTTATTACATTTTGTAGCATAAATGACTAAGTGATATACTAATCATTTAAGCCATTTTTTTTTAGAAGAGCCGGGGGTGGTGGTGGGTTCCCGAAATAGCTGTCCATCTATATATAGCTTGTCCACAACCAGTGCAGTCCGTTTACCTTTCTGTCTGTCTTCTTTCATGATGGGGTATAGAACTTTGCGCCTCTCATTTATTTCCCTGGGAAACTGGTCGTTCATCCTGAACGACATGCCTTTCAGCTCCTGTCCTTTGCTTCTTACGAGCACTTTCTGCTGGAAGTGCTCGAATTTAGCAATGATGGGACGGTGTCGGTTACCTCCTCGGGGTCAGAGCCGGTGGACGCGGTGGAAAGTGATATTAGCAGTTTCCGCAGGGATTTTAAGCGCCGTCACCATGAAGTTTTTAACAAGAGTCCCTGGGTTATCCGGTGTGGACTCGGGGATACCCGAGAAGATCAGGTTGTCCCGCATGCTCCTTGACTGGACATCCAGGACGGTCTCCCTCAGGGTTGTGTTCTCTTTTTTTTAGCTTATCCACTTCTGACGAGACCGCTGTCAGCGTGGACCGGAGTTCGGTGTTGTCCCTCTGCATATAAGTTATCTGCTGGTGGGTGAACTCCAGGCTTGCTTTCAGGTCTGTTATTTCCTGGTGAAGCAAACTCAGGATATCGAGCTTTTTATTAATTGATTCCAGAACACTTACAAGACCTGGAGGTCACGGATGTCCAGGTGTGTCAGTCGCAGTGTCTGCCTTCTTCCTCTTGTTCGGGTGAGCGTCTTCCATCACGCAATGGTTGAAGTAGTCGTCAATAACACTCTCGAGGTTCTCCACTGTGAGTACTTACCGCTTCCGATCTTGAGCAGGCTATTCTGCTGGGTTGTTGGTTTATTTATTTATTTTTTAATACAAATACATCGATAACAGCAGTATATTCACTTCTCATCTAGCAGGTAGCCGCCATGTTGAATTTCGTCACTCTCGCGTTAGCCCATCACTCTCGCGTTAGCACCGGAATTCCCCCCAGTATGTTTGTCCATTTCTGAAGATTTACTATGTAAAATTTGTCCCAGTCCGCTATTTTACTACAGGTGTAACATTGGATTGTAATGTCATATTGTAATGATTTATAGTTTGTTAGTCGTTAAAGTCTATAGAATCGGCTGATATTACAGTGTGACTGTTATTGGGACTTCATAGTTACGTCCGACCGAATGGGAATGACGTCTGGTGTCCGGCCATGGAAACAGGGTCATATACTGGAGGACTACCAGACTTTTATTCACTGTTTCTACATGCTAATCTATGCTAAAGGGACTAAAAACAAGTTTGATTATATTCTACACATGTGTGGACAATAAATCCAGGTGGAATTTTATATCTACGACCGACCTTTGATCCTAAAACACCAAATGTAAGAACAAACTCAGAGCTGCTGTTGTGCAAAACTAAATCGTTCTTTTCTAGGTATTTTTGTTATAACCTGGTAAATATTCATCAGATTTTGAAATGGATTACACCATTAGATGACTTCAGTTTTTTTCAAATCAACTTATCTGTCAATAAAGTCGGAGTTGAGTGGACTTGTGATGACATCATGACATTGTCAGCTGAGGAACAACACAGACACATGGCTAAAAAACAACACATGGACACACGTCTGTCCAGTAATGAGCAACTTGTATTAAAGTTCACTGCAACGTAACAATGCATCAGCATTTTAACACCAACAAAATAAGGGCTAACATTAGCAAAGAGTTTCCTGTTAAATTTAACTGCACATCAGTAGGTGAACATATGTCCACATTTGGTCTGGACCCACGGCTCTAAAACCAGACTGTCCACACGTCTGTCACATGTCCTCAGTTTTCATATTAAGTGCAAAACATTTAAGTCAGCGGCTGATAAGACACACACCACTGTCCACATCACGTTTTGAAAAAACGAGTGCGCCTGCACTGCTGCTCACTCAGGTTAGCTAGCGGATGTTGCTTATATCACACAGACTAGCTAGTGAATGTGTCTTCAGATGGCTGTGCCTTTATTTTATTTAAGGTGAAGTAAAAGAGCGTGCCAAACACACATGCAATGTGTGTCTGACCACAACAACTACGTCTTGTGTAGGTGTAAATGTCTTTATGCGCAGAGAGAGGGAGGTGACTTGTTGGCTCCTCCAAATTTAAGTCGACTTGTGCTATGGGAGTCGACGTGTTGACTCGTCTGTTAATGCCCTAGTACATGGTATTGCATGTATTATGAAATATAATGTGATACTAAATTACTTTGTAGACAGTACGCCGTCGTATGTATTTTTTTAGATTCTGATTTACATTATAACTGTGTTTGACTGAGAACAACAAAGGTTGATATGTCATCATAGCCTAAAGTCTGACCTTTATAATGATATATAACATGTGAATATTGGCTATATGCTAAGGGCTATTTGCTCATGGATATATGCTAACACCTTTCCCCTGCAGCGCAGACACGTGCCCAACGCACACTCATACTGAAAGATGTAAGTACATCTGAAGGTCATGTGATTGTTTCAGTTCGGGACAAATGACGTCAGTTTAGTTTTATCTAGAAAAACACTGAATAACAGAGGCTTTTTAAAAGAACCACATTGTGTGTATTTCGACAGGAAGTAGAGGGTTAGGGGGGGGGTTTCTCCTGCTTCCTCATCGGGTCCAAGCTGGTGCGATGGCTCTTGGGGGGCTGCTGGGGCTGTATTGCGGGCTGGTGGCATGTGGTGGCTCTGTCCTGGTGGGTTGTTGGGGCGCATTTCGGGGGGGGGCGGGGGCCCTGGGTGTACTGCGCTCGTCTGGGGCTGGTGCAGGAGGTGTGCGGGGTGGCTCCCTGTTGGTGTGACCGGGCCCCACCACACTGTCTCGGGGAAGGGGGTGGGGTTGGGCAGGTTGGGTGGGGGGTGGGTCCTCGTGCCCCGGGCCACCTGAGTCGGCCTTGGTGTGCTGGGGGGGTTTGTAGCGGCTCCCTCTTGTTCTCCGGGTTTGTGTCGTTCACAGTGGCCCCGGGGGCTCTCTGGGGGCGGTGCCCTGTGGCTCCTACGGCCCGGGATGGGGGGTACCCTGTTGGCTTGGCCCTGCCTTGCCGTGATTGCTGTTCTGGGCTTCGGGGTCCTTCACACTTGCATGTTTGATTGGGACTCGCCAGCTACTGCAGAGTCCCATTTCAGTGAATGATGGGATCCCCCAGAATGTGCTGAGAATTTCTCCAGAATCTCTACCCTAAACTCATTCTCTTCTTGCACCAGTGTCCTCTTCCGGCCTACTCTATTCTATTCTATTCTATACTATCAAGTCATCCACATTTATGGTGCTCACTACCGTTTTGTTTAATTATTTATTTATTGAATCTCTTTCTTTTGTGCTATTTTGGTTTTCTTCTCTTTTTTTAAATTTATTTATTTATTTTTATTGATGGACAGTTAATAGTTGGAATAACACACCACCTTACAATCTTTAATTACAATAGCACCGCCTGTTAACCTCTGTCCAGTCTTTGTTTCCCCCACACATCACTGAGGTGTAGCACTGCCCTCCCTGGTTTATAATAGAGAGTTCTAATAAAGGATGTCTGCTCAGCTTTCAGGGAGGACCGCTGATGGTCACACACATGCACTAAATATTTAAATATTTGGCTAAAAGACTAAAATATGCATTGATCTCAAACAATGTTGACTCCCTCTGTGTAGAGTTAAACAATGAGAACAAATGCAGACAAAAAAAAAGACAGTCTGCTGCATTGCATCTCTCTTGCGCGTGCGCTCGCTCTCTTTCTTTCTCTGTGTCTTTCTCTCTCTCTCTCTGGTTTTTGATAAAATTTGCAGGATGTGTTGAAAGTGTCATAAGAAAATAATTACTACATAGGTCAAAGGTCAAAATCACATATGCTCTCCTTCAAGAACAGGTTGTCATAGAAACTGTAGATTGGAGCAGAATAGGGTTAGGTTAGACATTTAATACTAGTTTGTATAAGATAACCATATCAACAGCTGATGCTTTAGTTTGATGGTTCATGTTTAGCTATTCATGGGTTAGCTAGTTTCTTCATCGTAGTGCATCTATGTTTTGTAAAACAAACTTTATCTTATCACTTCATTTTATTTACAGTTGTTTGACTGAATGTTGGTCCTGGAACGCTGGCAGCCATCCTCCATCCTCCTGGATTCACAGGATTTCCTTCTTATCTCTTTGTGTGTAGACTTAGTAGTGGCTCCTTTGGTTTGTATTTCTATTTGTAACGTTCAGGGTCGAGGGTTTATCCTTTTAGCACCCTATGACATAATATGAAGGGGTTTCTTTTTAAATAGGATTGAGCTGCTGCTGCGTATGTAGCCTTATACTTATCCCATCATTCATCCGATGCCATTCACATCCCCTGCCATCAGTACAATCTGGATAATTAGGAAACCCTATTTTCCAGGCTTCAGCTTTAACACAAAGGTGCTGCTGCTTTCATGTGGGAGGAGTTACACAGTACTGACAGACACCCAGGATGAACCCATCAAGCCTTACTAGGGTGGGTCAGAAAACACATTTATTTTACACTACAAAACTATCCACCCCTGGATTTATTACACTTACTAAAACATTAGTGGGCTGTTGTTTGTGAATGCGTTGATGCTTTTGAATGAATATTCAAAATGAATGATACCAACTGATTCTCTGTTTCTGGTTAAGGTTAGGATCAGCCATTTGTTAGTTCATGTATAGACCTAATAGAAGAAGTGTAGTGTAGATATAGACCTAATAGAAGTGTAGATATAGACCAAATAGAAGTGCCGTGTAGATATAGACCAAATAGAAGTGTCATGTAGATATAGACTTAATAGAAGTGTCGTGTAGATATAGACCTAATAGAAGTGTCGTGTAGATATAGACCTAATAGAAGTGTCGTGTAGATATAGACCTAATAGAAGTGCCGTGTAGATATAGACCTAATAGAAGTGTCATGTAGATATAGACCTAATAGAAGTGTCGTGTAGATATAGACCTAATAGAAGTGTCGTGTAGATATAGACCTAATAGAAGTGTCGTGTAGATAAAGACCTAATAGAAGTGTAGATATAGACTTAATAGAAGTGTTGTGTAGATATAGACCTAATAGGAGTGTCGTGTAGATATAGACCAAATAGGAGTGTCGTGTAGATATAGACCAAATAGGAGTGTCGTGTAGATATAGACCAAATAGGAGTGCCGTGTAGATATAGACCAAATAGGAGTGCCGTGTAGATATAGACCTAATAGGAGTGCCGTGTAGATATAGACCTAATAGAAGTGTCGTGTAGATATAGACCTAATAGAAGTGTCGTGTAGATATAGACCTAATAGAAGTGTCGTGTAGATATAGACCTAATAGAAGTGTCGTGTAGATAAAGACCAAATAGGAGTGTCGTGTAGATATAGACCAAATAGGAGTGTCGTGTAGATATAGACCTAATAGAAGTGCCTTGTAGATATAGACCTCATAGAAGTGTCGTGTAGATATAGACCTAATAGAAGTGTCGTGTAGATATAGACCTAATAGAAGTGTCGTGTAGATATAGACCTAATAGAAGTGTCGTGTAGATATAGACCTAATAGAAGTGTCGTGTAGATATAGACCAAATAGGAGTGTCGTGTAGATATAGACCAAATAGGAGTGTCGTGTAGATATAGACCAAATAGGAGTGCCGTGTAGATATAGACCAAATAGGAGTGCCGTGTAGATATAGACCAAATAGAAGTGCCGTGTAGATATAGACCAAATAGAAGTGCCGTGTAGATATAGACCAAATAGCAGTGCCGTGTAGATATAGACCAAATAGAAGTGCCGTGTAGATATAGACCAAATAGCAGTGCCGTGTAGATATAGACCAAATAGAAGTGCCGTGTAGATATAGACCTAATAGAAGTGTCGTGTAGTTATAGACCTAATAGAAGTGCCGTGTAGATATAGACCAAATAGAAGTGCCGTGTAGATATAGACCTAATAGAAGAAGTGTCGTGTAGTTATAGACCTAATAGAAGAAGTGTCGTGTAGTTATAGACCTAATAGAAGAAGTGCCATGTAGATATAGACCTAATAGAACTCATAACTGGCTGAAGTGTCACAACCAGTATTAATAGTTACATTTTAAATGAATGAAATTCATCATGATTAACCAGGTAAATGGTTCCAATTGAACCAGTTTACATCGGTGGCTTCCTGTGGGGTTCTACAAAAATTAACCAGTATTTTTGTCAGTGACCTTTGACCTGTATAGATCAGTTGAGAACAGCCACTATATGTGTCCGTCCATCATTAAAGCAGTGGTTCAGTCGCAGCAGTGTTTTTAACTTTAGCCTCAAATACGTTATATGGGTCAAAATAATTTAAAGTTTCTTGATAAAATCCCAGTAAAATGTCTCCTGAACACTTCTAACTATGAGTGTTTGTTAAATTCCTAGCGTAACTTCTTCAAATCATATCTTTTAGGAAGAACAACAACTGACTCTGACAGTAATTAAGAAAAATCAACTCCAAACACGACTTTCCTTGGCGCTGGCGTTAGGTATTTCCCCGTCATGTTTGGTACCGTTGGAAAGATGGGGATTCCCTCTAGACAACCCTTAAATAGAAATCTACAGAATTATAGATTTGAACCAATGGGAGGCCTCAGAACAAAGCCTTCTGCACTAAACTAAAGCCCTTGTTGCTATGGCGATGTTGAAAAACGGCCTGTGATTGGTTGAATTAGTGTCACACAAACATTTTTAACAAACTTTAAGATAAATATAAAATCTGAATTTATTAAATGTGACCCAAGTGACTGGTTTTGTGCTGGAGGGTCACGTATTAGATTGGTTGTTTTAACCAAAAGATCCGCAGGACACATAACTAATACCCAGAGTGGAAAAATTCAATCCATTCTTTGTTCGTCCTGACCACTTTGTTTTTAGGGTGTGTCTTCATGGCTAAAGTTTATAACTTTATCTCACATTTTTTTCTGCATTTCTATATTTTTAGTGGGAGCTTTATTATATAGCCTCATTGTAAATATGTATCATTTTGATCAGGTCCATAAAGTTTTATTGGAGTTTTTCATGAACTGACAACGTGGGCAGGGAGTGCACGACAGCAACGAAAGTTTTTAGTTTATTTTCCAACAAGCTGATTGTTTGGAAATATTAGAATCTTATATGGCGAGCAGTGCTGTTCAGATAGGTGTAATAATGTGCAGAAGGCAGCAAAAATGAAAGGGTGTTTATTGATCTCAGTAGAGAAATTTAGTATTTTCTATTTGTTCTGTGCACACAGATGGAGCTGTGTGCATACGGAGTGAATGAGTGACAGGGGAGCAGCGCTATCTGTGCCAGTGGTTTGTCTACATGGATGCACACAAATGCAAGATGTTACATATGAACAGAGAGGAGAGGACACACAGACTGACGGAGGTACAGCATGAAAGTGGACCTGCATACTGAGCGCCATTTACATTCAACCACAAGGACTGACAGTCACTGAGGCAGAGAGCGGACAGACGGATGGACGCAGAGATAGCAGGGCGTTGCATACAAATACTCGGCAAAGATAGATAGACGGACGGACGGACAGACGGTTGGATGGATAGCTTTGTCTGTTCTACATAAAAAAAATTTAATTTGTCTTTGTCACAGCTGCTACAAACTTAAAGGGACAGTTCACTAGTTAATGTAACCAAGAGATTATTGTAACCTGTGTGTGTTAAACATGTGAACTTTGTCAGTATTTTCACAATTATATCATGCAATACATGACCGGAACAGGTGTTGTTCCGTTCTTGCAAATAAATACTGAAAACGAAGCTCACTGAAACCACTCCTTGTTTTCTAAAAACCACCATAGAGGAGTTAACCCTGGAGTAAAATACTTACTTCGGCCCTGGAGATTTTGTACAAGAGGAGGATGGTGATTTCCCCTGATTTCCTGACTACTGTCAGGATAACATCAGGATAGGTTAACACTGGATAAGGTAGCACTTACAATGAAGCAAATATTTACTTCAAAAGTGGCCGACCTACCTGCGGAGTGATATGGTACAGTGAATCTGAAGTGACAAAACCCGTTGCCATGTTAACGGCGCAGCGGCCGGTTATAAAAAAAAATCAGCCTGCTGACGGCATTCAAAGTGAACATTCTAGAGGGCCGTAGAATAAGTTTTTGTTCAGTGACAGTTTTGTTATGTAAATAAATCACTCATTCCAACACATACTGTTTTGAGAAGAAACACCTTTTCATTTCGTGACCCCGAGGAAACCTCCCGGGACTACTTTGGCTTTGACCAAAACCGGACCAGAACTGGGCTCACAGGACACTGTCGGGGGTAAGTCACTGTGGGTGCACCAGAGTAAAGGGGCGGGGTCACTGTGGGTGCACCAGAGTAAAGATGCTGATGACAAAAACATTCATCTGAAAAACACTGAAGTGTCCCTTTAAGAACTGCTAATGTACTGAAGTGCCAATGTGCATTAAAATATAATATATTCAAATACATTAATGTATATTAAAAGCAGGTTTTGTGCTTTTTACTGCCTGTGGGTAAAAGCTGTGCAGCAGTCTATTTGTCTGTCTGTCATCAGTTCAGAATGTCAGTACTTTTACCTCCGGTTTCCAACAGTTTCTTTAGGTTTCAGTTGACGCACTGTAGATTAGAAGATCCTGGACCATCACTGACTCCTGAAGGATCGTTTATGAACAAATCCATATTTCAACCAGTGGATAATTCATCTGTCGTCCTCTACTCGTCCTCCATATTGTGAACTTTACTTATCAATTGACCACTGGGCTAAAGATAACTATTATCTATAGATCATTGGGTTATGGATCAATATTATCTATAGACTACTGGGTTATGGATTAGTATTATCTATAGATCACTGGGTTAAAGATCAAGGTTACCTACAGATCACTGGGATAAGGATCAATATTATCTATAGATCATTGGTAATTCACAATGATTACAGATAGTTCTTAGTCCAGTGTGAATGAACATGTCTGTGATTTAATCAGACCTACTGTGTTTGGACTAAAAACAGTCATAATTGACCTACTGTGTTTGGACTAAAAACAGTCATCCAGTCGTAAGTGTGACCTCCCCGTCGGGGAATATTTTTCTGATAGTAACTCATGGGCCATGCACTATCCCTCGCTTATTCTTATACTTTGTTTTCATTCTACCTTAATGTTAATGTACTGATGTCAAACAGGATGTTGTGAACTGAAGATATATCTGATCATAATGTCTGTGTGAATTAGATTTTTGTTCATCCACAGACGATACTGATCCACCAGTGATCTGCTAGTGATCCACCAGTGATCCACAGATAACACTAGTGTTGTAAAATCATTAAAAAGTGAATTCCCTTTAATGTTGTCGAACTTTTCTTTTCAGTGTTTTACTGTAAAACGCTTCGTATATTTTCTAAATGTCTTTCTTTCTTTTTGTCCATTTGTTCAGAGTATATTTATTTCCAGTCTGCAGCAGGCTTTTGCTTTTGTGTGTGTTGATGTATATGTTTCAGTCCTTTTAACAGCTCCTCCTCCTCCTCCTCCTCCTCCTCTCAGGTGTGTTATTTATGAGTCCGCCTGCTGGCCTGTGAATGTCTCTGCCTCCATTTCTATGCTCAGCTTCTTCAGAAGTCATTAGACTGTGAAGGGCGATCTAGCCACTGCAGAAAGAGAAGGAAAGCAACATTTTTCCTTTTCATTTTGCCTCAGACATGTTGAGCTGTTACATATTGGCTCCTGCTTTTAAAGGGAGCTCAACAGACATGTCCAATAAGAGCTGGAATAAATCACCGAACATCCAACATAATAAGAAACAAAAAAGACAAGAATGCTGTTGGAATACTGTTATACTGTCTTTAGGTTTTTTTTTGTGTTGTGATTCCCAAATCACAACAAAGTCCCAAACATGCCCTGGATGATATTCCAGGATGGTATTGATGGCTCACATGACCAGACTTAAGTGTTTTTTTTATTTCACCAATTCCAAAACCAGCAGTGATGAGGAGTCCTCAATATTTACAGCGAAATATACAAAAAAAAACTGTCATACCAACACATTTTATTCTATTAATGTACAATCTACAATATTGACACATAATATACCTCCAAATGAAATAAAATTAAATCATATAAACAATGGTATAAATGATCCTCCATACTTTCAACATAAACAGAAAAAACAATGTATGGATGTTTGTCCTGAAATTAACAGTTTGGTCTGAGGTCGAGGGTTTGGTTGAAGACAATTAGGGTTATTTACCAGGTGTGTGTGTGTGTGTGTGTGTGTGTGTGTGTGTGTGTGAGCACCCCCAGACGTCCTCCACATGGGTAAATGTCAGAATGCTGAGGTGCACAGATGACGTATATTTTCATCCACAACCTCTTCTTAAAATCTATCCATTTGCATGAACGATTTTCCCCTAATTTTCAGAACTGAATCACAATCTGCGAGATAATTCCAAAATTATCTCCACCCACTGCACAATGTGAACGCCAGAAGGTAAAACCTTATATTTATTTATTTTTTAATTTTATGGATGGACATATTACACCTGTCCCAGAGACAACAGTGAAAACGATCTGTTTAATGTTAATACTGAAACATAAATGTTTCACTGTCGTTTACGTTTGTTTACCTTTGGAATAAAATGTAAAATGTTTATTATACGTTTTATTTGAGTGCTTCAACCACAACCCACCCGCATTTAATTAAAATATCATTTTTCGTCTCATCATCCACCCACAGGTGTGGATCTCTAGTGAGGTGAGGTCCAGATGACACTGTCCACATTAAACCACTTCATGCACTCCTGACATAAAAAAAAGAAGATAAGGAAAGGAAAAAAAGACCACACACAGGGCTGGAGATGATGGAGCACTAATGTTACACAATATTTAAACTATTTGAACATGAATATTTCCAGCTGTATTTAGAATAAAGCAGCTTTAACTTTACAGTAACAGTCTACATTAATCAATAAAAAATAATAGAAATAAATGTTTGAAACTAATAAAAGTTACCTTGTTAAATTCAACTTTACACACTGATGATTAGTGCCAGTCTGCTGCGTGGCATTGTGGGTACTGGACATTTTACTCATTGTGTTTTATTTTATGTGCAGGCGTTCAACAGGTTTGTGTTCATGTTTATTTAAGTTATTATGTCTATGTCTGTTTTTAATGTTTATTTAGATCACACACACACACACACATATATATATATATATATATATATATATAAATAAAAATGTTCCTCTCGCCCCACCTGGGCGGTGTCTCCTTCAGACTCGGGTCCTCTACCAGAGGTCTGGGAGCCTGAGGGTTCTGTGCAGGATCTTAGCTGTTCCTAACAATGTTCTCTTTTGGACACAGATCTCTGATGTTGTTCCTGGTATCTGCTGGAGACATTGTCCCAGCTTGGGGGTCACTGCCCCTAGTGCCCCCATCACTACTGGTACCACTGTTGCCTTCACACTCCACATTTTCTCTAACTCCTCTTTCAGCCCTTGGTATTTCTCTTCTCTTCTCATGTTCTTTCTTTCTCATGTTGCTATCACTGGGGACTGCTACATCTATCACCACCACTGTCTTCTCATGTTTATCCACCACCACTATGTCAGGCTGATCGGCCATCATCATCTGGTCTGGATCTGGAAGTCCCACAGGATCTTGGCCTGTTTGTTCTCTGTCACCTTTGGGGGTTCTCCCATCTTGACCCTTGACCTCCAGTCCATACTCTTTACAGATGTTCCTGTACAGTATGTCCTCTACCTGGTTATGCCTCTCCATGTATGTCTTACCTGCCACCATCTTACACCTGCTGTGATGTGCTGGACTGTTTCAGGGGCTTCTCTACACAGCCTACACCTGGGGTCCTGTCTGATGTGGTAGACCCCGGCCTCTATTGCTCTGGTGTTCAGGGCTTGTTCTTGTGCAGCCATGAGTAGTGTCTCTGTGCTGTCCTTTAGTCCAGCCTTTTCCAGCCACTGGTATGTCTTTTCCATATCAGACACTTCCTCAATTTGCCAATGGTACACGCCATGCAAGGGTTTGTCCTTCCATGATAGCCCCTCTGGTTCCTCGACCTTACTGGGCTTTTGTTGCCTGAGGCATTCACTTAGCAGTTGGTCATTGGGGCCATTTTCTTGATGTATTCCTGGAGGTTCACCGTTTCCTCCTGGACAGTAGTTTTGACACTTACTAGTCCTTGGCCCCCTTCCTTTCGCTTAGTGTGCAGCCTCAGGACACTGGACTTGGGGTGGAACCCTCCATGCAGTAGCTGGTGTTTGGCTCCCCTGGTGTTGTTGCCTATTCCTTTCTGTGCTCTGCTCATGTATTGCTCCATGTGCCTACTCATCTTAGTCGCTATGATACCTGATAGAAGCTTCCATGTGGTGCTGAGGCAGGTTATAGGCCGGTAGTTAGATGGTATTGTTCCCTTCTGGGGGTCCTTCATTATGAGGACTGTCCGGCCCTGGGTTAGCCACTCTGGGTGGTTTCCCGATATCAGCAGATGGTTCATCTGTGCTGCTAGGCGTTCATGGAGTGCTGTCAGTTTCTTAAGCCAGTAGGTATGAATCATGTCAGGCCCTGGTGCTGTCCAGCTCTTCATTTTGGACACTCTGGTTTTGCATCCTCTGCATGTACCCTCTCTCACTGGGGTTACTCACGTAGTAACACTCCATCAGTACCATGTTCTCTGCCCTGCTCCATGAATGTAGCCAATTTAATATCGGGGTGTCCTGGTTCCTCAACCCCTGACGCGGACTTTGTTGTCCCGGGCGCTGTCCGAGCCAGTATGACTCTATTTATTGTATCGCTCATCAAGAGGTATAGGCATGTATAGCATAAAGTGCCTTGCCTAAGGGCACTCCTAGGATTCGAACCAGCAATCTTCTGCACCAAAGTCAGTGGTGTAGACCACTAAGCTATCCAGTTTAGTGGTCTATATACTAATGTACAATATAGACGCACTATTCCACAGTCATTTGAGTTTCTGTCACCACCAATTTTCACCACCAGAACCCCACACACACACACACACACACACACACACACACACTCTCTCTCTCTCTCTCTCTCACCACCTTTTCCTCCTTTTGTATTTTTCCTCATTTTCATCCTATCATTCCTGCTCCTCTCCTCCCACCACCATCCAAACCAGACCTCTATCTGTTCATCTATCTGCAGATCTGTGTGTGTCTGCCTGCCTGTCTGTCTGCCCTCTTTTTAAATCTTCAAGCTCCTCTCCCTCAGTTAGTCCATATGTCCCATTCAACAAAACACTTTATCAGAATCAGAATTCTTTATTTGTCACATGTGGATAAGCGTCCACACTCCCTTAGGACCGTACAAAGATGCAAAAAGTAAAATATAAATATAACAATATATAAAAATATACAAGATAAGAATGACTAGAATAAGAATGAGTAAAGTGTAAAATAAATTATGAAGTAAAATAAAAAGTAAATAAAATAAAGTATAAATTAGAACCATTGTTACCATAAATAAGCTCCAAATATAATTGACATAATGCAATTCACCTTACATTTCAACACTGGCCAAAAAAAATAAAATTAATTTGGTGCAAAAACCGGCACCTTGTGGTTACATCACTCTGACGTGGGAGGACGGCGTCCCGCACACGTCACAATATAATGTGGAAGTCAGGGCAGGACAGTTTGACAGCAGAATGTGGATCTGAGGTGTAGACAGTGGCAGCTGTCCCATAGGGGCGCTAGGACGCCGCCCCCCCAGATGTGGATGGGTAAAAATATAATAATAATTACCCTACATGCAATCTGAATTATTTTAACAGTATTTCCACCATGTGGCGCTCATTAAACAGTGAGTCTTCACCGACAGACTCCATGTTCCTTCTCCTCTAATCACATTAGACTAATATGTAGACTGTGGTAGAACTGGTCTAAACCCAAACCCAAAGCACAGTGGAACAGACAGTTATATATAGTTACTATATGTGTCCTATCAGCATCACTACTTAAATGGTGTTGGGGGGCGGAGCTTCTGCACCCCAGGCCAATGATATGACAGATTATATGTATCAGTCCAGTGTGATTGGACAACTATTAGCTACTGTCTGTCACTTAAGGGACCTCCTGTTAAGTTCATCACGGCACAGACAACGGCTCCAGAACATTCTGTTGTTTTATTTGAAACAACTTCACTTCAGTCGTCGTTCGGATGAAGGAAAACGGAGACTGACACACTTTAGACCTGACCGTCCTGGACTAAAACTTCAACAACAAAGCTGTGATGGTGGCAGAAGCTACAGCAGGAGTTTGAGCGTTGGAATATTCTAGATGGATGCCCAAGGAGGAACCACTTTGTTTCTTCAAGTGTTTGAAAGTTCCCACACAGACATGATGTGGGAACTTCAGGAGTGAAAGACTTAAAACACATTAGAGATAAATGTAAACACACAGCAGAGCAGCTGAAGACACTGGATAATAGTTTGAAACTACGTCCGTACTATTAATGATGTTGTTTTAAAACATTTAAAATTAACTGTTTTAACAGCCTTTAAAAATTAAAATCTAAATGTGTCTAATATCTCTGTCGACAGCACAATAAAAGGAAAAGTTTTCTAACTTATGTTGCCTTCACATTATTTTCCCACCCTTTACACCCACCGTGCCCTCCCAAATGTCCCCTCCCTAAATGTTTAATGAGCAGCCGCCACTGTAGTCTTAAAGTTTGTAAAGTGACTAAACTAATGTAAGACGCTTTAACAGTTGTTTAGTGTGAACCCAGACGACTGTAATCAATATGACTGTAAGAACAGAAACACAGTGTGAATGTCAAAGGTCATTGTTACGGGCCCCGCCCTTATCTGGCCCTTGTTTGGTCATTCCTCCTTGTGATTCTCTGCTGTGCTGATGTTTTGGTATCCTTCTTGTATGTAAAATCTGCTGCTCGGTGCCGCGCTCGTGGTTGGTCCTTGGTGGTCCCGGGAAAACTAAAGTCCGTCCCTCTGGCCCCTTTCCCTGTTCTGATTGGCTCCTGGGTTTCCACCTCTCTCCTCTCCATCTGGTTGGCTCTCCGGTTCCTGCTCCAACCAATCAGACCCCTGCCACTCGATTGAGCCGCCTTCCATAAAACTGAACACCTTGGAGAAGCTCGCTGGCTGAGATCACTCTGTCCCAGTCCACCACCACTCCTCGTCTTTGTCTCTTTAGTTATGTCACTAGGCTAGCCTTATTTGTGTACTTGTTTATTTAGTTGAGACACTCGTTAATTTAGTTTTCTTTAGCCTTTATTGCATTCAGTTAAGCAAGGGATAATACATGGAACACGAGTTACTATCAGAAAAATATTCCCCGTGGGGGCGAACAACACCCCGACGACGGCTGTAATGAATTTTTGAAATCACAATGGCAGTTTTTTCCAGGAGCGTGCAGCATTAGTATCAGATGTTCTAGTCCATTTTAGATCAGTGGAAGGGTTTGGCTGGTGAAGGGTTAAGTCTTTAACTGCTGCGTCTGTCTGTGTTTGGGACTAAACACCACATTTCCTTTATATTTAAAGTGTGTGAACAGGTTGTTTGGTTCCAACCGAAGGGCAACGACCACACATCCTTTACTGCGTTAATAAAACAGTTGACAGAAGCGTTCCATGTTTGTGTGGGTGTTGATTGACAGCTTTGATGGACAACCCACTTGCCCGTTGAGTTGTTTACTGACCCACACATGTATAGCTCTTCTTATAATGCTCTAATAAAACTGTTTTAATTAATGTACTGTTATGTCATGAAGTTTGTCAGTACTTAATGCTCCAATGTGTAATATTTTCATGGGCTTGTGTGTGAAATTGTACTTTTTTTTGTTGTTGCAATTTTGCATTTGCTCCAGCTTTCCTCCCATAAAAACAACAACAATAATAATATAAAACATTAGCTTCGCAGCACTATCCATATGAGGGTGGCCCTTATAATTAGATTACTTCAACCTCTGGCACCCGTTCAATCTTTTCCAATGAAAGAGAAAACACAGTGTGCAAAGTCATTTTAAAAGGGGATAATATTTGGGGGTGCCTCTTACATCCAAATTCATCAGAATTTGCTCCATTGTTGGATGTTATTGAACAGCCTTTATAGACACACCTTCTGTTTCTGCACAGCTTTTCATTCTTATTCATTAAATGTAAGAGTCATTTAATCAATTGCTGATGTTTATGCTAAATTCATACTGTTACCATGGTAACTGTGTGTGACATTCCAGACCCTCCAGGATTTTGCGATGTCATTTGTAACTTTAAAGGGGAGATATCATGCCAATTTTTAACACAGTTCCCTGGTGTCTCAGTGACCTGTCTGTCACATACTTTTCTCAAAATATGTTGATGCAGAGATACTGCAGCCTCTTCAACCTCCACAGCCCTTTTTAAAATGCTCGGTTTTTTAGTGGGTTGTGGCTTCTTGTGCAAATGAGCCACAGTTGACTCCGCCCCTCTCTTCTGCGGGGTGTGCCAAAACTAGAACAGCATCATGTTACCATGGCAACTACATAGTGCTGTGACAGCCGGTGAAAACTTCGCCGTACGACCGTATACGTTTAAGCTACAGTCAGACACCAAACAAGAGGCTCCAGAACACATTTAAAAACCAAGGATACAGAAAGATGTTTGTACATGGGTTAGGGTTAGGGTCAGGGTCAGGGTAACCCTAACCCTTAGTGCACTGCTAGTGACTCCAACTAGCTTAGTGGGTGTTTATGTGTTAGTTAGCAAAGGCTAACCTCTAAAACTAACCTGTTCCACTGGTAAAAGGGATGTTCAAATATAGTTAACTACCACCAGTGTTTACAGGGTAAAAAAATACCCCATAACTGTCCCAGATGTTTGACAGCTGTAGTCATTTATTTGATTAAGCATCTAAATATTATGTATTTAAAAAAATCCCATATTAAGTGATATATACAACATCAAAGTGGTCACCTTTTAGTTGTCTCTCCTAACACAAGTGTATTTCATTTACGCATCAATGATACAGAACCTAAGAATATCTGTTGCAGAGTTGCCACAAGTAAAATGACTGTTGAATGAATTTTAATTCCATAGTCAGTATATTTTCTATATGTCACTCACATAATACATAAGTTACCTAATAAAGTCACCTTTCTAATGTAGTACATTAGAATAATGCAGTAGCTTCAGAACCACCATCATCATAGTTGACCATCCAGGGTTTGAATGTGTTCTAACTACAGAATATATTCAACATATACAGAGCAGACTATGGGCCTTTATGTCTAAGAGGAATACATGAATAAGTGTTATTTAATAGAAATGCAGTCATTGTAATACAAATATGATTAAGGAAGAACATGTAATAAATAAGTGTTAAAATGTTCCATGTCAAACACTGAAAGAACATAGAATGATTTATATAGACTTGACTTTTATAAAACAAACACATTCAATGTAACAACGAACATAAAAGTTCAAACTATAGTAAACAATAACAAATGTTAATATGAATTTAATGTTATTTATAGAACCTTAAATAACAACAATATGGTCTGACAGGACTTTACAGGGTTAATTATAGAGAACAATCAATGATAGTAATAGATAAAGTGTGAAGCATCTTCTGTCTCTGTCCTTAGTATAATCACTTAGGTTTGATACAAACCATAAAGACATGAACACATGTTCTACTGCATGTTCTACTGCATGTTCTACTGCATGTTCTGCTGCATGTTCTGCTGCATGTTCTGCTGCATGTTCTGCTGCATGTTCTGCTGCATGTTCTGCTGCATGTTCTACTGCATGTTCTGCTGCATGTTCTGCTGCATGTTCTGCTGCATGTTCTACTGCATGTTCTACTGCATGTTCTGCTGCATGTTCTGCTGCATGTTCTGCTGCATGTTCTGCTGCATGTTCTACTGCATGTTCTACTGCATGTTCTACTGCATGTTCTGCTGCATGTTCTGCTGCATGTTCTACTGCATGTTCTACTGCATGTTCTGCTGCATGTTCTACTGCATGTTCTGCTGTATGTTCTACTGCATGTTCTGCTGCATGTTCTGCTGCATGTTCTGCTGCATGTTCTACTGCATGTTCTGCTGCATGTTCTGCTGCATGTTCTGCTGCATGTTCTACTGCATGTTCTACTGCATGTTCTACTGCATGTTCTGCTGCATGTTCTGCTGCATGTTCTGCTGCATGTTCTGCTGCATGTTCTACTGCATGTTCTACTGCATGTTCTACTGCATGTTCTGCTGCATGTTCTGCTGCATGTTCTACTGCATGTTCTACTGCATGTTCTGCTGCATGTTCTACTGCATGTTCTGCTGTATGTTCTACTGCATGTTCTGCTGCATGTTCTGCTGCATGTTCTGCTGCATGTTCTACTGCATGTTCTGCTGCATGTTCTGCTGCATGTTCTGCTGCATGTTCTACTGCATGTTCTACTGCATGTTCTGCTGCATGTTCTGCTGCATGTTCTGCTGCATGTTCTACTGCATGTTCTACTGCATGTTCTACTGCATGTTCTGCTGCATGTGTGCTTTGTTCAACTGTTAAAGAAGCTTTCTGGGACAGAGAATCAGGGTGGTCCTGCCTGCGTGGTCCTGGAATACGCTCAGAGTTCCCTGACTCTCAAGGACAGTATGTGGGGTTCAGACCCGTCCTTCATTGAACCTCCACACGTAGTTGGTCTGGTTTGTCAAACTGGCCAGAGAGATCCTTGAGGATGGGTATCTTTAGCACCTCATCGAAGAATGGACCAGGGTCCCAGAAGACCTGGTCCAAGATGAGGTCCAACATGTCCTCCACATAATCTACAATTCACAAATAAAATATGTGTGTACTTTGTGTACCCTTCAATAACCATTAAGTTATGTTGTACAGTTTTTGGTACTTTATTTTTATTATTCATATTCTATTAATAAGTGTATTTATAATGAAAGGTATTCTAAACAGTCACTTTAATAAAGTATAGAATATGATAATAACTAAATTCATTATTTATTTTTTGTTTGTATGTATTTCTACACATTTTATGACTGCAGTATTTTTAATAAAATCTTGGTAAACTTATTGGAGGTTGGTTCAGTTTTAACTGGCTTTGCTGTGGCCCCTCCTCTTTTCTTAGATTTGGGTAAATGTACCCAGAACAACGGTTCACCAGCTGATTTTGTTGCTTGGGGACGTCCAGCATATTTATTGAAGTGCAGCGCTGGCAGATATAATCTGTGGAGAGAAAATGTCATTTATAAATATGATGGAAACATACATGTATGTTTATACACTGGACAATCATGGCTTATTTACCTACACAACATTCCAACAAAAGAAAAGAGCACATTGTTAGTGTAAAAGAAGCTAGGCCAGGTGACTAGTCATGAACAGACTTGGTATGAAAGATATGTTATAAAAATGACACAAACAGATGTGAGGGAGAGAAAGAGAAGAAAGAACTCAGTGTCTGTACTTCCCCCAGCATTCTAACTCCTAGGGCAGCCTAGACTGAACTGTGACTCATACATCATGTATACATGATATATGAGTCACATCATTTTTAACTAACCTGATCATAGTCTTTCTCAAACAGGAATGTTTTCAACCTAATTTTAAATGTAGAGACTGTTTCTGCGTCTTTAATATTAAAGGGAAGATGATTCCATCAGACAGTAACCATGGTAACTAAAGGCTCTAGCTCCATCAGACAGTAACCATGGTAACTAAAGGCTCTAGCTCCATCAGACAGTAACCATGGTAACTAAAGGCTCTAGCTCCATCAGACAGTAACCATGGTAACTAAAGGCTCTAGCTCCATCAGACAGTAACCATGGTAACTAAAGGCTCTAGCTCCATCAGACAGTAACCATGGTAACTAAAGGCTCGAGCTCCTACTGTACTTTTAGAAACCCTATGACTCATTCTATGGTTATTTATCAATATTAACTTTATTAAAGGACATTATTAAGGACTTAAAATGCATGTCCTCCAAACTTGTCATTCACCATCACTGTCAAAGTCACATCAGTATCACATGTCTTTGGTTCTTTATACCCCCTGGTACTGAGACACACACAGACATATTGTATCACTCAGCTTAGCTAGCAGATGCTCATTTATTATTTTTATTGTTATTTTTTGTATCTGTTTGTCTGTGTTCAAAATAACTCACACTTGTGAACGGATTTTGATGAAATTTTCAGGATATGTTGGAAATGTGAACAGGAAAAACTGATTTCATTTTGGGGGTGATCGGGATGAGGGGGTGTACTTTGGCGGAGGTCTGCGTTCTCAGAGTGCTTTTCTAGTTCATACCTGGTCCTATTGTCATTTCCAACACATACGTTAATAAGTAAAACAGCTCCTGAATCATTTTCAAGATGGAGGACAATATGGACTAAGACCGTAGAACAGTATTCTAAGTGGAGCAGAGACTTTAACCATGCTCGCTTCGTCACCTTTCATTATCACTGACAGTGGATCCTAATCGTTGCCTCATTCCTTTTGAACGTAAAGTCAGCATTTTAACTTGCATCAGTCTGTCTGTGCACACTGGGGGCTCTCAGGCCACTCGTGTTGTGTATTAATTGGCCGGTGTAGTATGTGTGTGTGTAAAGTGTCTGTGTAGCAGTCTATCAAAGTAGACTCTAGTACTCATTAGGTCTACAGAGGATTAGTAAAAAAGAAGACAGAGGTCTGAGAAGAGGCAGAGTGAATGAAAGAGGATGGCTTATGATCAAAGTCTGACTATACTAGACTGCCAGGAGATTAGCATCACTGAGGGAGGGGGGGGTTTGAGAAAAGAGACAGGGTGGGAAAACCAAAAGGAAAAAGAGGATAAATTGAATCAATGAGAAAAGAGGAAGTTCAGTTCAAATATTTTATTTGGAGAACACAAAATCATCAAAAACATCAATCAACGTGGTCAATAGTTATCTCTTGTCTATTTGTTTACACTCAAAGTCAGATCATACAGACATACATGCTAGCATACACGCTAACATACCATACCTGCAAGTCAAACTATATTCTGTATAATGTAAATTCAATAATCTGTATGTTGGATTGATTATATATATATATATATATATATATATATATATATATATATATATATATATATATATATATATAAATATATAAATAAAGACCAACTCTGGTCTTTACAGAACCCTTCCCCCGGACTTCACCACTTCCTGGACTCACTGTGTCTTCTCCGCTGGTGCACCAACCACATCGCCCAGGCAGGGACCGGCCCACGTATAACAGGTGCCATGGGTGCCTGCAATGTTTGCAACCCACCGACCCATCTGGAAACACAGGAGTCTAATGCACACACCAGTCAGAGGGTCTCCCACAAACCCCGCAGTGGCCGGCGCACACCGGCTAAGGTGGGATCCCAACCTCGCGGGGCCTGGACACACGTGGGCAGCAAAATCAGTGGACCATAACGAACCCAATGTCCAACACCAGAGGGAGGGGGGTTCCCCAGCAAATCGCACCCAGGTAATACCAGTATTTTCCAACGTCCGCCTTCCAGACTTTCAGGTGCTTGCTGGATAACAAATCTCATGAGACAGAATTTTAACGCAATGAAAAATCTTGCCAAATTACATCTTGTGAGATCTTGTCACATGAGATCTCATCACACCCCTAGTATTGGGGGTTTAGGGGGTAGGGCATCCTTTCTTCACCTCACAAACATCGTCCGTATCCGTCCACCTCTCTCCCTCTGCACCACAGAAACACTTATTCATGCTTTTATCACCTCCAGACTAGACTACTGCAGTATTTACTCTATAGTTTACTCTATAGACTAGACTACTGCAGTATTTACTCTATAGACTACACTACTGCAGTATTTACTCTATAGTTTACTCTATAGACTACACTACTGCAGTATTTACTCTATAGTTTACTCTATAGACTAGACTACTGCAGTATTTACTCTATAGTTTACTCTATAGACTAGATTACTGCAGTATTTACTCTATAGTTTACTCTATAGACTACACTACTGCAGTATTTACTCTATAGTTTACTCTATAGACTAGACTACTGCAGTATTTACTCTATAATTTACTCTATAGACTAGACTACTGCAGTATTTACTCTATAATTTACTCTATAGACTACACTACTGCAGTATTTACTCTATAGTTTACTCTATAGACTAGACTACTGCAGTATTTACTCTATAGTTTACTCTATAGACTACACTACTGCAGTATTTACTCTATAGTTTACTCTATAGACCAGACTACTGCAGTATTTACTCTATAGTTTACTCTATAGACTAGACTACTGCAGTATTTACTCTATAGTTTACTCTATAGACTAGACTACTGCAGTATTTACTCTATAGTTTACTCTATAGACTAGACTACTGCAGTACTTACTCTATAATTTACTCTATAGACTAGACTACTGCAGTATTTACTCTATAATTTACTCTATACAATAGACCACTGAAAATGTGGAATTGGGAATATAGATGAAAATGTGGAATTGGGAATATAGATGAAAATGTGGAATGTGGAATTTGGAATATAGATGAAAATGTGGAATTGGGAATATAGACGAAAATGTGGAATGTGGAATTTGGAATATAGATGAAAATGTGGAATTTGGAATATAGATGAAAATGTGTAATGTGGAATATAGATGAAAATGTGTAATGTGGAATATAGATGAAACTGTGGAATTTGGAATATAGATGAAAATGTGGAATTTGGAATATAGATGAAAGTGTGGAATTGGGAATATAGATGAAAATGTGGAATTTGGAATATAGATGAAAATGTGGAATTGGGAATATAGATGTAAATGTGGAATTGTGGAATGTGGAATATAGATGAAAATGTGGAATGTGGAATATAGATGTAAATGTGGAATGTGGAATTTGGAATATAGATGAAAATGTGGAATTGGGAATATAGACGAAAATGTGGAATGTGGAATTTGGAATATAGATGAAAATGTGGAATTTGGAATATAGATGAAAATGTGTAATGTGGAATATAGATGAAAATGTGTAATGTGGAATATAGATGAAACTGTGGAATTTGGAATATAGATGAAAATGTGGAATTTGGAATATAGATGAAAGTGTGGAATTGGGAATATAGATGAAAATGTGGAATTTGGAATATAGATGAAAATGTGGAATTGGGAATATAGATGTAAATGTGGAATTGTGGAATGTGGAATATAGATGAAAATGTGGAATGTGGAATATAGATGTAAATGTGGAATGTGGAATTTGGAATATAGATGAAAATGTGGAATTGGGAATATAGATGAAAATGTGGAATGTGAAATTGGGAATACAGATGAAAATTTGGAATTTGGAATATAGATGAAAATGTGGAATTGGGAATATAGATAAAATGTGGAATTGGGAATATAGATGCAAATGTGGAATGTGGAATTTGGAATATAGATGCAAATGTGGAATTTGGAATATAGATGTAAATGTGGAATTTGGAATATAGATGAAAATGTGGAATTTAGAATATAGATGAAAATGTGGAATGTGGAATTGGGAATATAGATGAAAATGTGGAATTTGGAATATAGATGCAAATGTGGAATGTGGAATTTGGGATATAGATGCAAATGTGGAATTTGGAATATAGATGCAAAGGTGAAATGTGGAATATAGATGCAAATGTGGAATTTGGAATATAGATGCAAATGTGGAATTTGGAATATAGATGCTAATGTGGAATTTGGAATATCGATGCAAATGTGGAATGTGGAATTTGGAATATAGATACAAATGTGGAATTTGGAATATAGATGCAAATGTGGAATTTAGAATATAGATGCAAATGTGGACTGTGGAATATAGATGCAAATGTGGAATGTGGAATTTGGAATATAGATGCAAATGTGGAATTTGGAATATAGATGTAAATGTGGAATGTGGAATTTGGAATATATATGCAAATGTAGAATGTGGAATTTGGAATATAGATGCTAATGTGGAATTTGGAATATCGATGCAAATGTGGAATGTGGAATTTGGAATATAGATGCAAATGTGGAATTTGGAATATAGATGAAAATGTGGAATTGGGAATATAGATGAAAATGTGGAATTGGGAATATAAATGAAAATGTGGAATTTGGAATATAGATGAAAATGTGGAATTGGGAATATAGATGAAAATGTGGAATGTGGAATTGGGAATATAGATGAAAATGTGGAATTTGGAATATAGATGAAAATGTGGAATGTGAAATTGGGAATATACATGAAAATTTGGAATTTGGAATATAGATGAAAATGTGGAATTTGGAATATAGTTGAAAATGTGGAATTGGGAATATAGATGAAAATGTGGAATGTGGAATTGGGAATATAGATGAAAATGTGGAATTTGGAATATAGATGAAAATGTGGAATGTGGAATTTGGAATATAGATGTAAATCTGGAATGTGGAATTGGGAATATAGATGAAAATGTGGAATTTGGAATATAGATGTAAATGTGGAATGTGGAATATAGATGCAAATGTGGAATTTGGAATATAGATGCAAATGTGGAATTTGGAATATAGATGCAAATGTGGAATGTGGAATTTGGAATATAGATGCAAATGTGGAATTTGGAATATAGATGCAAATGTGGAATTTGGAATATAGATGAAAATGTGAAATGTTGAATATAGATTAAAATGTGGAATTTGGAATATAGATTCAAATGTGGAATGTGGAATTTGGAATGTAGATGCAAATGTGGAATGTGGAATTTGGAATATAGATACAAATGCAGAATTTGGAATATAGATGTAAATGTGGAATTTAGAATATAGATGAAAATGTGGAATGTGGAATTTGGAATATAGATGAAAATGTGGAATTGGGAATATAGATGAAAATGTGGAATTTGGAATATAGATGCAAATGTGGAATGTGGAAGTTGGAATATAGATGAAAATGTGGAATTGGGAATATAGATGCAAATGTGGAATGTGGAATATAGATGAAAATGTGGAATTGGGAATATAGATGAAAATGTGGAATGTGGAATTTGGAATAAAGATGAACATGTGGAATATAGATGAAAATGTGGAATGTGGAATTTGGAATATAGATGAAAATGTGGAATGTGGAATTTGGAATATAGATGAAAATGTGGAATGTGAAATTTGGAATATAGATGTGAATGTGGAATGTGGAATTTGGAATATAGATGAAAATGTGGAATGTGGAATTTGGAATATAGATGTAAATGTGGAATGTGGAATTGGTAATATAGATGAAAATGTGGAATTTGGAATATAGATGCAAATGTGGAATTTGGAATATAGATGCAAATGTGGAATGTGGAATTTGGAATATCGATGCAAATGTGGAATTTGGAATATAGATGCAAATGTGGAATTTGGAATATAGATGCTAATGTGGAATGTGGAATTTGGAATATCGATGCAAATGTGGAATGTGGAATTTGGAATATAGATGCGAATGTGGAATTTGGAATATAGATGCGAATGTGGAATTTGGAATATAGATGCAAATGTGGAATTTGGAATATAGATGAAAATGTGGAATGTGGAATGTAGATGAAAATGTGGAATTTGGAATGTAGATGCAAATGTGGAATGTGGAATATAGATGTAAATATGGAATGTGGAATTTGGAATATAGATGCAAATGTGGAATTTGGAATATAGATACAAATGTGGAATTTGGAATATAGATGTAAATGTGGAATGTGGAATTTGGAATATAGATACAAATGTGGAATTTGGAATATAGATGAAAATGTGGAATTTAGAATATAAATGAAAATGTGGAATGTGGAATTGGTAATATAGATGAAAATGTGGAATTTGGAATATAGATGAAAATGTGGAATGTGGAATTTGGAATATAGATGAAAATGTGGAATTTGGAATATAGATGAAAATGTGTAATGTGGAATATAGATGAAAATGTGTAATGTGGAATATAGATGAAAATGTGGAATTTGTAATGTAGATGCAAATGAGGAATTTGGAATATAGATGTAAATGTGGAATGTGGAATGTGGAATTTGGAATATAGATGAAAATGTGGAATTTGGAATATAGATGCAAATGTGGAATGTGGAATTTGGAATATAGATGCAAATGTGGAATGTGGAATTTGGAATATAGATGTAAATGTGGAATATAGATGAAAATGTGGAATTTTGAATATAGATGAAAATGTGGAATTGGGAATATTGATGAAAATGTGGAATGTGGAATTTGGAATATAGATGAAAATGTGGAATTTGGAATATAGATGAAAATGTGGAATTGGGAATATAGATGAAAATGTGGAATGTGGAATGTGGAATATAGATGAAAATGTGGAATTTGGAATTTGGAATATAGATGAAAATGTGGAATTTGGAATATAGATGAAAATGTGGAATTGGGAATATAGATGAAAATGTGTATTGTGGAATTGGGAATATAGATGCAAATGTGGAATGTGGAATTTGGAATATAGATGAAAATGTGGAATGTGACATTGGGAATATAGATGAAAATTTGGAATTTGGAATATAGATGGAAATGTGGAATTGGGAATATAGATGAAAATTTGGAATGTGGAATTGGGAATATAGATGAAAATGTGGAATTGGGAATATAGATGAAAATGTGGAATGTGAAATTGGGAATACAGATGAAAATTTGGAATTTGGAATATAGATGAAAATGTGGAATTTGGAATTTGGAATATAGATGCAAATGTGGAATGTGGAATTTGGAATATAGATGCAAATGTGGAATTTGAATATAGATGTAAATGTGGAATGTGGAATGTGGAATTTGGAATATAGATGAAAATGTGGAATTTGGAATATAGATGAAAATGTGGAATTGGGAATATAGATGAAAATGTGGAATGTGAAATTTGGAATATAGATGAAAATGTGGAATTTGGAATATAGATGAAAATGTGGAATTGGGAATATAGATGAAAATCTGGAATGTGGAATTGGGAATATAGACGAAAATGTGTGATTTGGAATATGGATGAAAATGTGGAATTTGGAATATAGATGAAAATGTGTAATTGGGAATATAGATGAAAATGTGGAATGTGGAATTTGGAATATAGATGAAAATGTGGAATGTGGAATTTGGAATATAGATAAAAATGTGGAATGTGAAATTTGGAATATAGATGTAAATGTGGAATGTGGAATTTGGAATATAGATGAAAATGTGTAGTGTGGAATTTGGAATATAGATGAAAATGTGGAATGTGGAATTGGGAATATAGATGAAAATGTGGAATGTGGAATTTGGGATATAGATGAAAATGTGGAATGTGGAATTTGGGATATAGATGCAAATGTGGAATGTGGAATTTGGAATTTGGAATATAGATGCAAATGTGGAATTTGTAATATAGATGCAAATGTGGAATTTGGAATATAGATGAAAATGTGGAATTGGGAATATAGATGAAAATGTGGAATTTGGAATGTAGATGCAAATTAGGAATTTGGAATATAGATACAAATGTGGAATTGGGAATATAGATGCAAATGTGGAATTTGGAATATAGATGTAAATCTGGAATGTGGAATTTGGAATATAGATGCAAATGTGGAATGTGGAATTTGTAATATAGATGCAAATGTGGAATGTGGAATTGGGAATATAGATGAAAATGTGGAATGTGGAATTTGGAATATAGATGCAAATGTGGAATGTGGAATATAGATGAAAATGTGGAATTTGGAATATAGATGCAAATGTGGAATGTGGAATTTGGAATATAGATGTAAATCTGGAATGTGGAATGTGGAATTTGGAATATAGATGAAAATGTGGAATTTGGAATATAGATGCAAATGTGGAATTTGGAATATAGATGAAAATGTGGAATTGGGAATATAGATGAAAATGTGGAATTTAGAATATAGATGAAAATGTGGAATGTGGAATTGGGAATATAGATGAAAATGTGGAATTTGGAATATAGATGCAAATGTGGAATGTGGAAGTTGGAATATAGATGCAAATGTGGAATTTGGAATATAGATGCAAATGTGGAATTTGGAATATAGATGAAAATGTGGAATTGGGAATATAGATGAAAATTTGGAATGTAGATGCAAATGAGGAATTTGGAATATAGATGTAAATGTGGAATGTGGAATTTGGAATATAGATGAAAATGTTGAATTTGGAATATAGATGCAAATGTGGAATGTGGAATATAGATGCAAATTTGGAATTTGGAATATAGATGCTAATGTGGAATGTGGAATTTGGAATATAGATGTAAATGTGGAATGTGGAATGTGGAATCTGGAATATAGATGAAAATGTGGAATTTGGAATATAGATGAAAATGTGGAATGTGGAATTTGGAATATAGATGTAAATGTGGAATGTGGAATTGGGAATATAGATGAAAATGTGGAATTTGGAATATAGATGTAAATGTGGAATATGGAATATAGATGCAAATGTGGAATTTGGAATATAGATGCAAATGTGGAATGTGGAATTTGGAATATAGATACAAATGTGGAATGTGGAATATAGATGCAAATGTGGAATGTGGAATATAGATGCAAATGTGGAATTTGGAATATAGATGCAAATGTGGAATTTGGAATATAGATGCAAATGTGGAATGTGGAATTTGGAATATAGATGCAAATGTGGAATTTGGAATATAGATGCAAATGTGGAATTTGGAATATAGATGAAAATGTGAAATGTTGAATATAGATTAAAATGCGGAATTTGGAATATAGCTGCAAATGTGGAATGTGGAATTTGGAATATAGATTCAAATGTGGAATGTGGAATTTGGAATGAAGATGCAAATGTGGAATGTGGAATTTGGAATATAGATACAAATGCGGAATTTGGAATATAGATGTAAATGTGGAATTTAGAATATAGATGAAAATGTGGAATGTGGAATTTGGAATATAGATGAAAATGTGGAATGTGGAATGTGGAATTGGGAATATAGATGAAAATGTGGAATTTGGAATATAGATGCAAATGTGGAATGTGGAATTTGGAATATAGATGCAAATGTGGAACTTGGAATATAGATGCAAATGTGGAATTTGGAATATAGATGAAAATGTGGAATTGGGAATATAGATGAAAATGTGGAATTTGGAATGTAGATGCAAATGAGGAATTTGGAATATAGATGTAAATGTGGAATGTGGAATGTGGAATTTGGAATAAAGATTCAAATGTGGACTGTGGAATTTGGAATATAGATGCAAATGTGGAATGTGGAATTTGGAATATAGATGCAAATGTGGAATGTGGAATTTGGAATATAGATGAAAATGTGGAATGTGAAATTGGGAATATAGATGAAAATGTGGAATGTGAAATTGGGAATATAGATGAAAATGTGGAATTTGGAATATAGATGAAAATGTGGAATTTGGAATGTAGATGCAAATGTGGAATTTGGAATATAGATGAAAATGTGGAATTTGGAATATAGATAAAAAAAAATGTGGACTTTGGAATTTGGAATATAGATGCAAATGTGGAATTTGGAATATAGATGAAAATGTGGAATTGGGAATATAGATGAAAATGTGGAATGTGGAATTTGGAATATAGATGAAAATGTGGAATTGGGAATATAGATGAAAATGTGGAATTTGGAATATAGATGCAAATGTGGAATGTGGAATTTGGAATATAGATGTAAATGTGGAATGTGGAATTTGGAATATAGATGAAAATGTGGAATTTGGAATATAGATGTAAATCTGGAATGTGGAATGTGGAATTTGGAATATAGATGAAAATGTGGAATTTGGAATATAGATGAAAATGTGGAATTGGGAATATAGATGAAAATGTGGATTGTGGAATTGGGAATATAGATGCAAATGTGGAATGTGGAATTTGGAATATAGATGAAAATGTGGAATGTGAAATTGGGAATATAGATGAAAATTTGGAATTTGGAATATAGATGAAAATGTGGAATTGGGAATATAGATGAAAATTTGGAATGTGGAATTGGGAATATAGATGAAAATGTGGAATTGGGAATATAGATGAAAATGTGGAATGTGAAATTGGGAATACAGATGAAAATTTGGAATTTGGAATATAGATGAAAATGTGGAATTTGGAATATAGATGAAAATGTGGAATGTGGAATTTGGAATATAGATGCAAATGTGGAATGTGGAATTTGGAATATAGATGCAAATGTGGAATTTGAATATAGATGTAAATGTGGAATGTGGAATGTGGAATTTGGAATATAGATGAAAATGTGGAATTTGGAATATAGATGAAAATGTGGAATTGGGAATATAGATGAAAATGTGGAATGTGAAAATTGGAATATAGATGAAAATGTGGAATTTGGAATATAGATGAAAATGTGGAATTGGGAATATAGATGAAAATCTGGAATGTGGAATTGGGAATATAGACGAAAATGTGGAATTTGGAATATGGATGAAAATGTGGAATTTGGAATATAGATGAAAATGTGTAATTGGGAATATAGATGAAAATGTGGAATGTGGAATTTGGAATATAGATGAAAATGTGGAATGTGGAATTTGGAATATAGATAAAAATGTGGAATGTGAAATTTGGAATATAGATGTAAATGTGGAATGTGGAATTTGGAATATAGATGAAAATGTGTAGTGTGGAATTTGGAATATAGATGAAAATGTGGAATGTGGAATTGGGAATATAGATGAAAATGTGGAATGTGGAATTTGGGATATAGATGCAAATGTGGAATGTGGAATTTGGAATATAGATGCAAATGTGGAATTTGTAATATAGATGCAAATGTGGAATTTGGAATATAGATGAAAATGTGGAATTGGGAATATAGATGAAAATGTGGAATTTGGAATGTAGATGCAAATTAGGAATTTGGAATATAGATACAAATGTGGAATTGGGAATATAGATGCAAATGTGGAATTTGGAATATAGATGTAAATCTGGAATGTGGAATTTGGAATATAGATGCAAATGTGGAATGTGGAATTTGTAATATAGATGCAAATGTGGAATGTGGAATTGGGAATATAGATGAAAATGTGGAATGTGGAATTTGGAATATAGATGCAAATGTGGAATGTGGAATTTGGAATATAGATGTAAATCTGGAATGTGGAATGTGGAATTTGGAATATAGATGAAAATGTGGAATTTGGAATATAGATGCAAATGTGGAATTTGGAATATAGATGAAAATGTGGAATTGGGAATATAGATGAAAATGTGGAATTTAGAATATAGATGAAAATGTGGAATGTGGAAGTTGGAATATAGATGCAAATGTGGAATTTGGAATATAGATGCAAATGTGGAATTTGGAATATAGATGAAAATGTGGAATTGGGAATATAGATGAAAATTTGGAATGTAGATGCAAATGAGGAATTTGGAATATAGATGTAAATGTGGAATGTGGAATTTGGAATATAGATGAAAATGTTGAATTTGGAATATAGATGCAAATGTGGAATGTGGAATATAGATGCAAATTTGGAATTTGGAATATAGATGCTAATGTGGAATGTGGAATTTGGAATATAGATGTAAATGTGGAATGTGGAATGTGGAATCTGGAATATAGATGAAAATGTGGAATTTGGAATATAGATGCAAATGTGGAATGTGGAATTTGGAATATAGATGCAAATGTGGAATGTGGAATTTGGAATATAGATGAAAATGTGGAATGTGAAATTGGGAATATAGATGAAAATGTGGAATGTGAAATTGGGAATATAGATGAAGATGTGGAATTTGGAATATAGATGAAAATGTGGAATTTGGAATGTAGATGCAAATGTGGAATTTGGAATATAGATGAAAATGTGGACTTTGGAATTTGGAATATAGATGAAAATGTGGAATTTGGAATATAGATGAAAATGTGGAATTGGGAATATAGATGAAAATGTGGAATGTGGAATTTGGAATATAGATGAAAATGTGGAATTTGGAATATAGATGAAAATGTGGACTTTGGAATTTGGAATATAGATGAAAATGTGGAATTTGGAATATAGATGAAAATGTGGAATTGGGAATATAGATGAAAATGTGGAATGTGGAATTTGGAATATAGATGAAAATGTGGAATTGGGAATATAGATGAAAATGTGGAATTTGGAATATAGATGCAAATGTGGAATGTGGAATTTGGAATATAGATGTAAATCTGGAATGTGGAATGTGGAATTTGGAATATAGATGAAAATGTGGAATTTTGAATATAGATGCAAATGTGGAATTTGGAATATAGATGAAAATGTGGAATTGGGAATATAGATGAAAATGTGGAATTTAGAATATAGATGAAAATGTGGAATGTGGAATTGGGAATATAGATGAAAATGTGGAATTTGGAATATAGATGCAAATGTGGAATGTGGAAGTTGGAATATAGATGCAAATGTGGAATTTGGAATATAGATGCAAATGTGGAATTTGGAATATAGATGTAAATCTGGAATGTGGAATGTGGAATTTGGAATATAGATGAAAATGTGGAATTTGGAATATAGATGCAAATGTGGAATTTGGAATATAGATGAAAATGTGGAATTGGGAATATAGATGAAAATTTGGAATGTAGATGCAAATGAGGAATTTGGAATATAGATGTAAATGTGGAATGTGGAATTTGGAATATAGATGAAAATGTTGAATTTGGAATATAGATGCAAATGTGGAATGTGGAATATAGATGCAAATTTGGAATTTGGAATATAGATGCTAATGTGGAATGTGGAATTTGGAATATAGATGTAAATGTGGAATGTGGAATGTGGAATTTGGAATATAGATGAAAATGTGGAATTTGGAATATAGATGAAAATGTGGAATGTGGAATTTGGAATATAGATGTAAATGTGGAATGTGGAATGTGGAATTGGGAATATAGATGAAAATGTGGAATTTGGAATATAGATGTAAATGTGGAATGTGGAATATAGATGCAAATGTGGAATTTGGAATATAGATGCAAATGTGGAATGTGGAATTTGGAATATAGATACAAATGTGGAATGTGGAATATAGATGCAAATGTGGAATGTGGAATATAGATGCAAATGTGGAATTTGGAATATAGATGCAAATGTGGAATTTGGAATATAGATGCAAATGTGGAATGTGGAATTTGGAATATAGATGCAAATGTGGAATTTGGAATATAGATGCAAATGTGGAATTTGGAATATAGATGAAAATGTGGAATGTTGAATATAGATTAAAATGTGGAATTTGGAATATAGCTGCAAATGTGGAATGTGGAATTTGGAATATAGATGCAAATGTGGAATGTGGAATTTGGAATGTAGATGCAAATGTGGAATGTGGAATTTGGAATATAGATACAAATGTGGAATTTGGAATATAGATGTAAATGTGGAATTTAGAATATAGATGAAAATGTGGAATGTGGAATTTGGAATATAGATGAAAATGTGGAATGTGGAATGTGGAATTGGGAATATAGATGAAAATGTGGAATTTGGAATATAGATGCAAATGTGGAATGTGGAATTTGGAATATAGATGCAAATGTGGAACTTGGAATATAGATGCAAATGTGGAATTTGGAATATAGATGAAAATGTGGAATTGGAAATATAGATGAAAATGTGGAATTTGGAATGTAGATGCAAATGAGGAATTTGGAATATAGATGTAAATGTGGAATGTGGACTGTGGAATTTGGAATATAGATGCAAATGTGGACTGTGGAATTTGGAATATAGATGCAAATGTGGAATGTGGAATTTGGAATATAGATGCAAATGTGGAATGTGGAATTTGGAATATAGATGAAAATGTGGAATGTGAAATTGGGAATATAGATGAAAATGTGGAATGTGAAATTGGGAATATAGATGAAAATGTGGAATTTGGAATATAGATGAAAATGTGGAATTTGGAATGTAGATGCAAATGTGGAATTTGGAATATAGATGAAAATGTGGAATTTGGAATATAGATGAAAATGTGGACTTTGGAATTTGGAATATAGATGAAAATGTGGAATTTGGAATATAGATGAAAATGTGGAATTGGGAATATAGATGAAAATGTGGAATGTGGAATTTGGAATATAGATGAAAATGTGGAATGTGAAATTGGGAATATAGATGAAAACGTGGAATGTGAAATTGGGAATATAGATGAAAATTTGGAATTTGGAATATAGATGAAAATGTGGAATTGGGAATATAGATGAAAATGTGGAATGTGGAATTTGGAATATAGATGAAAATGTGGAATGTGAAATTGGGAATATAGATGAAAATGTGGAATGTGAAATTGGGAATATAGATGAAAATTTGAAATTTGGAATATAGATGAAAATGTGGAATTGGGAATATAGATGAAAATTTGGAATGTGGAATTGGGAATATAGATGAAAATGTGGAATGTGAAATTGGGAATACAGATGAAAATTTGGAATTTAGAATATAGATGAAAATGTGGAATTTGGAATATAGATGAAAATGTGGAATTGGGAATATAGATGAAAATGTGCAATTTTGAATATAGATGCAAATGTGGAATGTGGAATTTGGAATATAGATGCAAATGTGGAATTTGGAATATAGATGTAAATGTGGAATGTGGAATTTGGAATATAGATGAAAATGTGGAATGTGAAATTGGGAATATAGATGAAAATGTGGAATTGGGAATATAGATGAAAATTTGGAATTTGGAATATAGATGAAAATTTGGAATTTGGAATATAGATGAAAATGTGGAATTTGGAATATAGATGAAAATGTGGAATTGGTAATATAGATGAAAATGTGGAATATGGAATTGGGAATATAGATGAAAATGTGGAATTTGGAATATAGATGAAAATGTGTAATTGGGAATATAGATGAAAATGTGGAATGTGTAATTTGGAATATAGATGAAAATGTGGAATGTGGAATTTGGAATATAGATGAAAATGTGGAATGTGAAATTTGGAATATAGATGTAAATGTGGAATGTGGAATTTGGAATATAGTTGAAAATGTGGAATGTGGAATTTGGAATATAGATGAAAATGTGGAATTTGGAATGTGGAATTGGGAATATAGATGAAAATGTTGAATTTGGAATATAGATGCAAATGTGGAATGTGGAATTTGGGATATAGATGCAAATGTGGAATGTGGAATTTGGAATATAGATGCAAATGTGGAATGTGGAATATAGATGCAAATGTGGAATTTGGAATATAGATGCAAATGTGGAATTTGGAATATAGATGAAAATGTGGAATTGGGAATATAGATGAAAATGTGGAATTTGGAATATAGATGAAAATGTGGAATTGGGAATATAGATGCAAATGTGGATTTTGGAATATAGATGTAAATGTGGAATGTGGAATGTGGAATTTGGAATATAGATGAAAATGTGGAATTTGGAATATAGATGAAAATGTGGAATTTGGAATTTGGAATGTAGATGAAAATGTGGAATTGGGAATATAGATGAAAATGTGGAATTTGGAATACAGATGCAAATGTGGAATTTGGAATATAGATGCTAATGTGGAATGTGGAATTTGGAATATAGATGCAAATGTGGAATGTGGAATTTGGAATTTGGAATATAGATGCAAATGTGGAATTTGGAATATAGATGAAAATGTGGAATTTGGAATATAGATGAAAATGTGGAATTGGGAATATAGATGAAAATGTGGAATTTGGAATGTAGATGCTAACGTTAGAGCAGCAGAGGTACGACGCTAACGTTAGAACAACAGAGGTACGACGCTAGCATTAGAGCAGCAGAGGTACAACACTAACGTTAGAGCAGCAGCGTTACGACGCTAACGTTAGAACAGCAGCGTTACGACGCTAACATTAGAGCAGCAGCGTTATGATGCTAACGTGAGAGCAGCAGTGTTACGACACTAGCGTTAGAGCAGCAGAGGTACGACGCTAGTGTTAGAGCAGCAGAGGTACAACGCTAACGTTAGAGCAGCAGTGTTACGACGCTAACGTTGGAGCAGCAGCGTTACGACGCTAGCGTTAGAGCAGCAGAGGTACGATGCTAACGTTAGAACAGCAGCGTTACGACGCTAACGTTAGAGCAGCAGCGTTACGACGCTAACGTTAGAGCAGCAGTGTTATGACGCTAACGTTAGAGCAGCAGAGATGATAACAATATAATAATCAATATTCTTTTATAGAGGTGCTGTGATGTCATGTTTGTGTTCTTTATCATCCATAAACGAGTAGAAAACAGCCAGTGTAAACAAAATAAAGACAAGAGTAAATGCAGACGTAAACAAACATAGTCTTGTTCAGTGTGTGAGCGGCTTCATCACATGGGAACATGTGCAGGTATGTGTCTGTAAAGACTCTTTTAAACCATGGCTGCCGCCCCACAGGCACCTAATGACATTCTACACACGCTTTCCCTTTTCAATGTTTCATACAGCGCTTACAAAACCAGCTCCAGTCGCTTTACTGATAAATTCCTGGAAAATTACCATGAGATCACACTGCGCTGCTTAAGATCTTCCAGCTGCTCCGGATTTCTGCCGGTTATTTGTTCACCATCTGAAAATGACACAAAGACTGTCTGTCACTCCACTGTTATGAAGGGTTACAGGAGGAGGTGGGAGGAGGTGAAGAAAACAAGAGAAAAGGGAGGAAAGAGGATATATATATATATATATATATATATATATATATATATATATATATATATATATATATATATATATATATATATATATATATATATATAGGCAGCTCGGAAGTCAGCCACAGCCAAATACCTACAGAGGGTAAGACAGGTCCTGAAAAGTCAGCTGAACGGCAAAAATAAGATCCAGGCCATTAACACCTATGCCCTGCCAGTAATCAGATACCCAGCTGGGATAATATCCTGGCCACTGGAAGAGATACAAGCCACTGATATCAAGACAAGGAAACTCCTTACCATGCATGGAGGGTTCCACCCCAAGTCCAGTGTCCTGAGGCTGTACACTAAGCGAAAGGAAGGGGGCCGAGGACTAGTAAGTGTCAGAACTACTGTCCAGGAGGAAACGGCGAACCTCCAGGAATACATCAAGAAAATGGCCCCCAATGACCAACTGCTAAGTGAATGCCTCAGGCAACAAAAGCCCAGTAAGGTCGAGGAACCAGAGGGGCTATCATGGAGGGACAAACCCTTGCATGGCGTGTACCATCGACAAATTGAGGAAGTGGCTGATATGGAAAAGACATACCAGTGGCTGGAAAAGGCTGGACTAAAGGACAGCACAGAGGCACTACTCATGGCTGCACAAGAACAAGCCCTGAACACCAGAGCAATAGAGGCCGGGGTCTACCACATAAGACAGGACCCCAGGTGTAGGCTGTGTAGAGAAGCCCCTGAAACAGTCCAGCACATCACAGCAGGGTGTAAGATGGTGGCAGGTAAGGCATACATGGAGAGGCATAACCAGGTAGCGGGCATACTGTACAGGAACATCTGTAAAGAGTATGGACTGGAGGTCAAGGGTCAAGATGGGAGAACCCCCCAAAGGTGACAGAGAACAAACAGGCCAAGATCCTGTGGGACTTCCAGATCCAGACTGACAAGATGGTGATGGCCAATCAGCCTGACATAGTGGTGGTGGATAAACATGAGAAGACAGTGGTGGTGATAGATGTAGCAGTCCCCAGTGATAGCAACATGAGAAAGAAAGAACATGAGAAGAGAAGAGAAATACCAAGGGCTGAAAGAGGAGTTAGAGAAAATGTGGAGTGTGAAGGCAACAGTGATACCAGTAGTGATGGGGGCACTAGGGGCAGTGACCCCCAAGCTGGGAGAATGGCTCCAGCAAATACCAGGAACAACATCAGAGATCTCTGTACAAAAGAGTGCATTGCTAGGAACAGCTAAGATCCTGCGCAGAACCCTCAGGCTCCCAGGCCTCTGGTAGAGGACCCGAGCCTGAAGGAGACACCGCCCACGTGGGGCGAGAGGAACATTTTTTTTTAATATATATATATATATATATATATATATATATATATATATATATATATATATATATATAATTTTATTTTTGAATATGTTTTGGATTTTTCTTCACTTTTTGGTGTTACTTCATTTATTTATTGTAATTTTTGCATGTTTTTGCACAAAGCAGTAAACTGATGTCATGTTTTAATCATTAAATAATAATTTACGTTTCAATGATTTTACATGTGTATGTGTCATTCCAATAATGACATGAAATTCAATTTACAGCCCAATAGTAAGATAACAAAGTATTTTAATCATGATTAATCAAATGTAATCCAAAACATATAGATGCAATTAAATATTTTAAATATATAGATTACATAGATTAAATATTTTAAACATTAGATGAAATATTTTATTATATATTATAAAATAAATACATGTTGTTGCTCACAGAAGGTGTGACTTTGTTATTTTACTTACTTTAACTTGTGTTATCTGTTTATCTGTTCCTTTTTGGTTTCTGCTCTTGTCTCACTAAGGCTATTTTTCAAACAAGGGAATAAAATAAAATATATATTTTATACTATTTAACATTTGTAGTTGCATAAATGTTTTAATATTTTGTGTTCACCCATGTACTTTATTCTTTATTATTTGGAAGTTTCTTTATGGTGCATTTATTTTGATATTGTCCTGTCTGTATGTCACTTCCTGTTTTGTAGGTCAAAGGTTATAAATCAAAGCGGTTGACTCCATGCAGGTTTTAAATTGGCGTATAAGCTCAGGTCTCAACGTTTCAACAAGTTTTACGATGAAGACACAAGCATCACATGGTTAAAGCCATCCTTTAAATGGTACGTGTTACTTATCTTTGACTTATTTTGACTTTATTCCAGTGTCAATTTGAACATATGATTCAATCTGTTTGTTTTGTCATCAGTTTTCCAGTGTTTATTGTCTTCATTGTGGTGCTTTTCATAAACTCAAGTAAACAGGAACCCTCCACCTGTTGACTGACTCTCCAATACTCTGGTTTTGACGTTTCCTCATGTCATGACCTTTGACCTGTGTTTAGACTCTTTCCTGACCCACACTGGTCCTGCATTCGACATGTGACTGCTGCTTTACCCTGCTCAACAGGATGTTTAGTTTTATCCTTTGGACTGATTTTGATTGTGTGTTTTTGATCATTTTTGCCTGACCTCTGACCTCTGTGTTTGTGTGCTGTGTCCCAGCCGTACACACAGAGGGGAGGATCCACATACCAGAACCAGCTGATTATTCTTCTATAAATAAACTTTAAACGGTCATTGCTGGTGTGAGTCGTGCTTCTGGCTTCAGTCAATAATCACAGCAGTTACAAAAACCAGTGTTTCTGGACATTTCCACCCAAACCAAGGATGTGAAGACAAAGTGACTTCTTTTAATGATTGTTTTCCAACCAAGAACGATCTGGAACTAGTATTGACAGAATGTCTAATCTCCAGTTTCTATGACAACCTGTTCTGGAATTAGAGCCAATAATGTGATTTTGACCTTTCTGCTAAATGTGACCTTGAACTTTGACCTTTTGCAATATTGATAATTAGGTTATATGTATATATGTGTCGGTGTGTGTAATATTATGATAATATATCCAGTATTGATTAAGTTATAGCGTGATATGTTTATGTTTGACACAAACAGTGTTACACAAGTTAATTTCGAAACATGTCACCTTTGACCTCCAGAGATCTGAAAAACTATTGGTCGGAGGTGATAACACCAATTATTAGAATTGTATAAATCTTCATTCTGCATCATTTGGTACCAATCAATGTTTGTTGTCACTGCTAACAGCTGTACATCTTATCACCCTTTATCAGTGGTTGGGCAGTGTTAGCTACTGCTACGTGTGGGTGCACAGCGGTTAGCAGTGTTAGCTATTAGCAGTGTTAGCTACTGCTACGTGTGGGTGCACAGCGGTTAGCAGTGTTAGCTATTAGCAGTGTTAGCTACTGCTACGTGTGGGTGCAGAGCGGTTAGCAGTGTTAGCTATTAGCAGTGTTAGCTACTGCTACGTGTGGATGCACAGTGGTTAGCAGTGTTAGCTATTAGCAGTGTTAGCTACTGCTACGTGTGGGTGCACAGCGGTTAGCAGTGTTAGCTATTAGCAGTGTTAGCTACTGCTACATGTGGGTGCACAGCGGTTAGCAGTGTTAGCTATTAGCAGTGTTAGCTACTGCTACGTGTGGGTGCACAGCGGTTAGCAGTGTTAGCTATTAGCAGTGTTAGCTACTGCTACGTGCGGGTGCACAGTTGTTAGCAGTGTTCGCTGTTAGCAGCGTTAGCAGCTGCTACGTGGAGGTGCACAGCTGTTAGCAGTGACAATGCTAGCGCATTGATCACTATTGAGAGAAAGTAGCTCCAAGCAAATACGAGGTGTGAGTTTTTGTTCAGTGACAGTTTTGTTATGTAAATAAATCACTCATTCCAACACATACTGTTTTGTGAAGAAACACATTTTATTTTGTTGACCCCAGGAAACCTGCCGGGACTACTTTGGCTTTGACCAAAACCGGACCAGAACTGGGCTCACAGGACACTGTCGGGGTAAGTCAGTGTGGGTGCACCAGAGTAAAGGGGCGGAGTCGGAAGAGAGGGGCGGAGTCACTGTAGGTGCACCAGAGTAAAGACACTGATGACAAACGCGTTCATCTGAAAAATCCCTTTAACGACCAAAGAAACATGTAGGTCATTATGGTATGATACCGTGGTCATACCTGCAGGTCTTAGGGTGACCCTCTTAGTTTAAACGAGGTAGATTTACATCTGGGTTAAAAATGGGTTAAAACGGAAAACAACTGGTGTCTGTTTTTTCCATTTTTCATTTAAACACAAAAAGTAAAACTGAAATACTGTATCGTTATCAGTTTTTTCATTTTGGTTTTGGAAAAAATAATGAAGAAACGACTTGTTTCATTTTATTTTGAAAAATGAATGATACAGAGATTTGCAAAGTTGAATAAAAGCCTCTTTCCACAAATGAATATGATGAATATTCTTTGGACACCTTCAGCATCTTCAAGTACTCTCTCTTTCGTTGTCCTATTTTTGGTTTTATTTTGAAAAACTAAAGAACGAATGATACACGGATGATGTCATTTTACGCAATAATTTGAATATCTCTAAGTGCATGTGAACGTATTCACTATTATCAATACCACAGACTCCACTAGATCTTACCTTATGGGACAAAGGATGACCTTCAACTGTAATAAAATACAGTTTTGATGGAAAAAAGTCGTTTAAGTCGGCAGTAAATGAACTGCCTGCATGCTAGTTTAACAACCTGAACAGTAAGTCAAGCCACAATGGACACGCTGATATGTGGATTAACTTTAAATCCAGTCCCTGAACTCATCATGACGCTGCGCCTTCAGTCACAGGTGCATGTTTTCATCCTCCTCCTTGTCTTAAACAGTGACTGTGACAGTGACAGCCAAAACGGTAACAGCCAAAACGGTAACAGCCAAAACGGTAACAGCCAAAACGGTAACAGCCAAAACGGTAACAGCCAAAACGGTAACAGCCAAAACGGTAACAGCCAAAACGGTAACAGCCAAAACGGTAACAGCTAAAACGGTAACAGCCAAAACAGTAACAGCCAAAACGGTAACAGCTAAAACGGTAACAGCCAAAACAGTAACAGCTAAAACAGTAACAGTCAAAACGGTAACAGCTAAAACGGTAACAGCCAAAACGGTAACAGCTAAAACGGTAACAGCCAAAACGGTAACAGCCAAAACGGTAACAGCCAAAACGGTAACAGCCAAAACGGTAACAGCCAAAACGGTAACAGCTAAAACGGTAACAGCCAAAACGGTAACAGCCAAAACGGTAACAGCCAAAACGGTAACAGCCAAAACGGTAACAGCCAAAACGGTAACAGCCAAAACGGTAACAGCTAAAACGGTAACAGCCAAACAGACCAGTGTGTAAAGTTGTCCCAAACTCTCACTCAGATTTTTCCGAAGAAAATCATGAAGATCAGCTGGACTTCTCTCTTCAAAATCAACCAGTTCAATGTCTTTTCCTTTGTCCATTATGGGTTAAAAATACAGCCGGCTCTTGAATTAACATGTTTGGTTCGTTTAGATATTCTCCAGATTGCCTCTTGTGAGGCTCTAGCAGGTGTTAAACCAATCACTGAACACGTACATGTCATGTTCAGTGTCAGACCTTCTTACCTTGGTTCACAGAATCCAGATCTGATTGGCTATTGTAACCTGACTGTTCCCGTTCACTTCCAGTGCAGAGAAATCTGCTGTTTATTCTGAAGGTTTCAAGCAAACTCATTTTACCTGACAACACAAGGTAGCTAAAATATAATTGATTAAAAACTCTACTATAAAAAACACCATTGGAAACTACTGGCCTAAAGAACACAGAGAATAGGCAATCATTTAGTTTACATTTTTATAAAAACAAAATAACATACATTTACTTTTCTGAGCATGTTTAGGCCAACAGAGAAGATCCTGACAGACCACCACTGGGTCCAACTCATAGTTTTTTTGTTCAACACTTTAAGGAAAATGAGGCAAAAAAGATGAGAGGAATGGAGTGCAGGGCCTTGAGGAAGGAGAAGTAGAAAAAGCAGAGAGCGAGGCCTTACCCTCCTCCATGCCCGGACTTTGACAAATGGATGTCTAATGACCTGAGATTAACTGGCTGAGAGGTCAAGATAAAAAAAAGACCCCTGAAGACAGACCTGAGGAAAAGACTAAAAAAAATCACAAGGCAAAGGAGAGTGAATGAGAGTGAGATGAATAGACTTCCCTCCTGAGGACAGAGAGTTTCCAGCTGTGGGTGAAGACTGTGAGGAGGAAAAAGATGGATTACACTGTTTGTCTTACTTAAGCTTCTTTAACTTGTGCTGTCAGAGGAGGATTCTGGGTAAAAAGTTTGACTGAAACACTACAGGCATTCACACAAATACACTAAAACAACTGCTAATTGTTAGCCTAGCTGTGCTAGCATACCCTAGTGTCAGTAAATCTAAGTCAGACAGTAATAGTCTAGTTTCCTAAATTTACCTGAAACTGTTCGACCAATCACAGTCAAGTATCAGACTTCAGGGTTTTAACTGTTTGTGACATTTCCAAACCTGACTTCCATCATCTGGCTGTGTTTTGCTACGCTCACACGAGGATCGAATCTGTTTTCAAACAAAGGAGCCAATCAGTGTCGCAGGGTGGGACTACCTGGAAGTGTTGTGACTGGTGTGACGGCAGTGTAGTCTGTTCAGACACTGGACTATTTCCAGTGTTTTGTCTATGGACTGGAAGATAATCCATAGTGACTGATCTAGTTTAATGTGTTAGCATTAGCGTTAGCACAGACTGGTGCTGCTTCACTGAGGTCTGAACTCTACCACTGATCTAGTTTAATGTGTTAGCGTTAGCGTTAGCATAGACTGGTGCTGCTTCACTGAGATCTGAACTCTACCACTGATCTAGTTTAATGTGTTAGCATTAGCGTTAGCACAGAGTGGTGCTGCTTCACTGAGATCTGAACTCTACCACTGATCTAGTTTAATGTGTTAGCGTTAGCGTTAGCACAGACTGGTGCTGCTTCACTGAGAGCTGAACTCTACCACTGATCTAGTTTAATGTGTTAGCGTTAGCGTTAGCATAGACTGGTGCTGCTTCACTGAGATCTGAACTCTACCACTGATCTAGTTTAATGTGTTAGCGTTAGCGTTAGCACAGAGTGGTGCTGCTTCACTGAGGGGCGGCTGTGGCTCAGCTGGTAGAGCGGGTCGTCCGATGATCGAAGGGTTTTCGGTTCGCGTCCCGGCTCTGGCTGTCCACATGCTGAAGTATCCTTGGGCAAGACACTGAACCCTACTTACTAAAGATTACTTACTGAGGTCTGAACTCTACCACTGATCTAGTTTTGATCTTTTGGTTTCGAACATCTTCGAACATGCACCAGGTCAAATTAAAACAGCAACACCACTGCTGTTTGGAACAAATGAACGTAAGAAGAGGGTTAAAATGCTGCAGACAAAGCTGATTTTATGCATTTCTTATTGTTGATTTTAACTTAAAGAGACAATATTCATGTTTGAAATAGTTTTAAAGCTCTTTATATTACACACAGCACAGCTCATGTCTGTTGTCCTTGTGTCTCTGTATTAAATTCTTTGTCAGTTTCCTCAGTACTCCCCTTTGGTGTCACATTTATTGCTTGTTTGTTTGTGTTCATGGTTGTACGTTGTGTGTCTGAGCACATTTCTGTTCAGTGTAGTCTCAGCAGAGGCTACACTGAACCTGATAAATGATTTAATTCGATTACCACCATCTGTAGCAGACAGAGTCAGAGGACAGCGCTCAGTGGGACGGCGAAGGCATTTAAGTCCTACGTCACACTGGGATTGAGCATGACCTTCGACCCTGGCTGGACACTGAGACACACAGAATACATTTGCCAAAAGTGGAAAATTGTCAGACTAAAAGTGAGTAAATACAAAAATAAGCAGAAAAACTAGTGACAATTAAATTGAACAAAATAGGCAAGAAAATAAAAAGAGAAAAGAACTCAAATTAGCACACAGTTCAAATTCACAATATTATCATTTTGTTGTTACAGATGTATAGATGATGATGGAGGGGAAATGTTAGATTACTTAATATAAATAAAAAAAATAAGAAAAATAACAAATAAACCGTAAAGTACAGATACCTAAAAAACTACACCCTCCTTACCTCCAGTGTCACTCACACTGGTCTATGAATGAGTATAAATGTTTAGTGGTGGTCAGAGAGGCCATAGGCGCAAAATGGCAGCCACGCCCCATGGCAACTGTGACTACATATGAGGTTTACCACCACCAGAGCGAGCATGTGAGAGTGAATGAATAATGGAACACTAATGTGAAGCGCTTTGGGTGCTTTGAAAAGCACTATAGAAATGTTATCCATTATTATTATTATTATTATTATTATCCATATAGTTAACATTAAAATCATCCATTTAAATGAACACATGTTAACATGGAAGTGATGAAGTCTGTAGATCAGTAACTGTGGACACACTATCTGAGGACATGAAGACCTCAGGACACTTGGGTTTGTCTTTAGGGACCCTCTACTTACTACCACTGAAGTGTGATTTTGTTCTAAACTTTAGAAGAGTTAGTCTGAAAATGGAGAAAACATGTTCTAATCACTTCCATGTTAATACATGCTAACACATGTTAACACAGTTTGGATCAATGTTCATTTAAATGGATGATTTTAATGTTAACTATCTCCTGATCATCTAAAAAATGAAATAAACTGATTTTTGCTCCAGATAATCCATTTAAATACGGAAATGAAGTACTTTTTACTTGGTTATTTCTTTGTCCATCTGTAGCAGACGGAGCGCTCAGTAGAACAGCGAAGGCATTGAAGTCAAATGCCACAGTGGGATTCAGCGTGACCTTTGACCATGGATGGACACTGGAAAACACAATGGGACCAGGAGGGTACCGGGGGGGGGTGCACCTCCCCACCTCCACCTCTGGCTGAAAATAAGATAATGCGTGCGTGTGGAATCACAATCCAATCTTCCTGAGTGAATTGAATAAACTTTGAGGTGAGCTGTGTGTTGTAAGACCACCCGCCTCCTTTCAAATGTCACTGTTTTCAACAAACACAAGCTTCCAGAAAAGCTACGGCAGCACAACACAGGTTCAACGCACACAGTGGGGGGATCTAAGCGCCTCCTCATCAATGCGTGGCTGCTCTGGGCTGAATTAATAGTATTAGAAGATAACCCTTTCACATTCCACTTTTCATTTAGTTCTGTCAATAAGTCTTTGTGCTGCAGTGTCGCCTTTGGCCCCAGTGACACAAAGGCTTCATTAGCCAGAAACAAATGGCCTGACAATGACTATCTGTGCCTGAGTGTGCTGTAGGGGGAGTCGAACACTGAGTACCTGTGGGAATAAACGGCCTTTGTAATGTACTGTACTGTACTGTAGTGTACTGTACCGTACTGTAGTGTAGTATAGTGTACTGTGGTGTACTGTACTGTAGTGTACTGTAGTGTACTGTGCCGTAGTGTACCGTAGTGTACTGTAGTGTTATGTAGTGCATTGCAGTGTACTGTACTGTACCGTACTGTAGTGTAGTATAGTGTACTGTGGTGTACTGTACTGTAGTGTACTGTACTGTAGTGTAGTGTACCGTAGTGTACCATAGTGCAGTGTACTGTACTGTACCGTACTGTGCTGTACCGTACTGTACCGTAGTGTACTGTACTGTAGTGTACCGTAGTGTACTGTACTGTAGTGTCCCGTACTGTACCATAGTGCAGTGTACTGTTCTGTACCATACTGTGCTGTACCGTAGTGTACTGTACTGTAGTGTAGTGTACCGTAGTGTACTGTACTGTAGTGTAGTGTACCGTAGTGTACTGTACTGTAGTGTCCCGTAGTGTACCATAGTGCAGTGTACTGTTCTGTACCATACTGTGCTGTAAAGTACTGTACTGTACTGTAGTGTACCGTAGTGTACCATAGTGTACTGTACTGTACCGTACTGTACCATAGTGCAGTGTACTGTTCTGTACCATACTGTGCTGTACCGCAGTGTACTGTACTGTAGTGTACCGTAGTGTATCGTACTGTACTGTGCCCTACTGTACTGTGCCGTAGTGTACCGTAGTGTACTGTAGTGTTATGTAGTGCACTGTAGTGTACTGTACTGTACCGTACTGTAGTGTACCGTAGTGTATCGTACTCTACTGTGCCCTACTGTACTGTGCCGTAGTGTACCGTAGTGTACTGTAGTGTTATGTAGTGCACTGTAGTGTACTGTACTGTACCGTACTGTAGTATACTGTACTGTACCGTACCGTACTGTAAGTGTACCGTAGTGTACCATAGTGTAGTGTACTGTACTGCACTGTAGTGTAGCGTAGCATAATGTAGTGTACTGTACTGTAGTGTACCATAGTATACTCTACTGTAGTGTACTGTACTGTAGTGTACCGTACTGTAGTGTACCATAGTGTACTGTAGTGTACTGTAATGTAGTGTACCATAGTGTAGTGTACTGTAGTGTACCGTAGGGTAGTGTACTGTACAGTACTGTAGTGTACTGTAGGGTAGTGTACTGTACAGTACTGTAGTGTACCGTACTGTACCGTAGCATTCTGTAGTGTATTGTAGCGTGCTCTAGTGTATTCTACTGTACCGTACGGTACTGTTCTGACAAAATATGACAAAGGAGAAAGAAAAGTTTATTTGACATAACAAAACTCATAGTATCATCAGATGACCTCATTTCTGCTCCTCTTGTCCACATATTCAGACTTTTTGTGTCTCCATGTCCACTTAAAACTGTCCCCAGTCGGTTGTTTGGGGTCATACGACCGTTGGTCTAATTTTCACTCAGAAGGTGTGTGTTCTTTTGTGTGGAGAAAATAATCCCTGTCAGTGATGTTGAAATGACAACATATGGAGGGAAAAGGGGCGTGTTAAAGTGAGATATGAATGTAATGTTTGGACAGACAGGACTCGGGGAGTGATCCGTCTGTACAATCAGTACAAACGTCCACTGGTGTTTGAGGCAGAAAGAACACAAGTGCACTTGTTTTCTTATTACATGGTCTCTAAGAGGTGCTTAGTTTGTGAACAGAGAGAGCAGAGCAGTGATTGTAGAACACAAGCACTTGATTTATCTACACACACACTACTGTTTTGGCCACCTGCTGTTTTCAGTTTTTTATATTTGTGGATTTACAGTGGTGTCCCTGTTGGACAATCACAAGTAGGACTTGATTTATTTATTTATTTTTTGAGTTTGAAAAAGCTTCCCTCAGGAGCACTGTTCACCTGTAAAACTGTGCACAGTAGTTTGTTTAGTCGACAGTCAGCGCTGGGAGATGCTTGATTTATCGACACCAGTGGTCGTCGACCTTTTTTCACTCATGTTCCTCCTTAGAAAAATATTTTTATTCCAGTTCCCCCTGACATGGACAAAACATTTTTGGAAGAAAAACTAGGAACAGTGTAAACTCAGTGTGTGATTGTTTAAATCCAAACTTATATCAGTTTTTATCTCAAAATGTTGACTTCACTTAATGCACCTTATAGTGTGGAAAATATGGTACTTATTTTTAAAAATAATTTTAAAACGCTTCACGTACCCCCAGGGGTACACGTACCACCTTTTGAGAACCACTGGTCAAACACACGTACATATTGGCCACCTGCTTTTTTTTAAAAACTCTTTTTATATTTTTGGATTTGCAGTGGTGTCCCTCTAGGACTTTATTTTTTTCTCCCGTCAGGAGCACTTGTCAACTGTAAAAAGTCTTCAGAGTAGAGTTTGTTTAGTTTGTTTAGTCGACAGTCAGCGCTCAGGAGCATGTGTGTTGTCTGGACAAACAGACACTTGTTTTGAGGATGTGTGCTGCTCACAAAACAACTGTTTACTGATGTCAAATATTGAAGCAACAGCAACATGAGCGTGTGTTAGAGATGAAAAGCTTCTACTGCACATCTGTACGACTATTTTTACAGCTTCACATGAAGGAAAAGATGGTTTTTCAAAGAATATAAGAGGCCAGAAAATCTATAGATGCCTCGAATAGAATTGATGTTTAGTGTCGCTGTTAAAGGAACAATGAAAATCAGTTTAACAGCTGTATTTGTGTTTACCAGCCAACACGTAGTGCTGAACACTCAAAGTCAAACACGGAATCAGCTTAAAAAATTTTCTTCAGTAAATCACATAAAAACATCTAGTTTAGTGAATCAAATTGAATTAAAATAACCGTAAACCTATGCAATTGAATTTGGTTCACTCAACTAGATTTTTTCATGTGACTATGAAAAGTCAAAATTGTGAGATAAGAAGTAAAAATTGTAGAACAATTTTTAAGTTGGTTCAATGTTTTACTTTTTTATGTTTTGAAGGTACAGAAATATAATATAATATATTTCATCCTGTTCCACCCACAGATTGTGGAGGCAGATGACTTTCCCACTCCACACTGTAAACCTGATGTTCATAATAATTAATATTAAGTTTTTAATACTCAGTTTCAGTAATAGTATTACAAACCAAATATGCTCAATACTATTACTATTACAAACCAATACTATTATTGGTTTGTAATAGTATTACAAACCAAATATATTCAGTTACTGTAACATGTTATACTTTTTAAGTTCTTCCAACTAATATTGTGGATATAAGTGAACAGAACTGAAAAACATTTGAGGAAAAACGGAAGGGGAATTAAGTCATGAAATGATTTGAATGATATTGTTCTGTTATTTCTATTATTTCAAATAAGGATGATTGAAAAAAATAATCCTAAGTCTATACCTAATGAAATTAAAGCTAAAAATAGATCCACTGATCACCTCCGGGGTCGTCGGTGGTGGATCAGGTATTGTATTGAAATGTTTCTGATGCTCTGGAAACATGTCTGTGAGGTTGTGGTAACGTGTGCGCTCTGCATGCCGGTCTGCCAAACTACCACTACACCGGCTGCACCGCGCTGAGAACTGCCTTCAGCTGGTGAGCTTGGCGCACTGTCTGAAGTCAGCGAATCTGTCACTGTGCTGAGCTGGATCAGTGGTCACCTCCCACACCGAGGTCCGCCACACCACCAAACTGTTCTGCAGCGGCCAGAAACTAGAGCCCCAAGTGTTTGAAGTTTTCATTCATCTACAGAATCTTAGTGATTCTCATCCATTTGTATCAAAATAAAATAAAAAAATCTAAATAATTGATATTGAATATTGAATGATGTGTTAAAGAAACAGACTGAAATCTATTTAATAACAAATAATTAATGATCTTAACTCTCAGCAGACCGTTGTTGTTTTTGAACATTTGCTGCATTATAGAAAAAACCATCTGGTGATTTTACTGTGGTTTATGTTAATGTCATCTGGTATATGCATGGCTTTGTGTTTGTGTCAGTGCAGATATGAAGAAGTTTTAAACTGATAGTGGATTTGATAGTTTGATTGTCAATTAGATTTTTTTTTTCAAACTTCACTTTTGAGGAGAAATTAATTGTAATAAATCACTGCAAAAGACTGTGATCAATATTTTTCTTTAACAAAACTATTTTCTTAATTAAAACAATCATTTGGGTTTGTAAATAAATGGAGTTGAGATTGATGTGAACACAAAGCAAAAACAGGGAAAAAAAGAAGAAAAAAGGAAAAAGGTGGAAAAACCAAACCAAAAATGAAGAGGAAGAAAAAGGAGGAAAAAGGGAAAAAGGTAGAAAAAACAAAAATGAAAAAAAGTATTGAGACATTATGATCAGATATATCGTCAGTTCACAACATCCTGTTTGATATCAGTACATTAACAAGATAGAATGAAAAGTATAAGAATAAAGGAGGTAAATGTCATTGATAAGGGTACAGTCTGTACATTTACTCCACGCCTTCAAAATAATAGCGTGGTCAGTGCAGATGAAAACAGTCTTTTGGAAAACAACTGCAGATACTTAGAAATACTGAATATAAATATATTGAATATAAATAAAGCGGTACTTCTACTGACCACTGACCCAGTAACGAATGATCCAAGTAACAAAAACCTTTACCTCAATTTTTCACCTCTGAAAAGGAAAGAAAATTCTATTTACAAATAGAACCTGGAACCAATAAATACAGTACTGTATGTAGAGTACTATAGTACACATATAGTACTATAGGAAACATAAATATAGTACTGTACGTTCAGTACTGTATTTACGTACAACAAAGTGACGTTGCAACGATTGGTAGAGAAACAAGTATAAACAACCATAGAAGAAAAACAACAACAACCATAGAAGAAGAACAACAACAGGTGTAGATTTCCTTTTATCACAGATGAGTGAAGAATGTGAGAAAACGTCAACAATCTTTAAATTCTTTTTACAGAAGCGACAACAGTCGTTCAGCTCCATAATCCACCATTTTGTTTAGTCATTCCTAACTTTCTCCAGACTCCTCCGTCAACTTTCAGACGCTCTAACTACGTCATCCTAAAGATTACACTGATTGGTTGTAGTACCGTCCTATTGCATACAGAGGATTTGAAAGACAACCTTTTAGCCCCGCCTCCTCTGACTATGAAGCACCACTAGACCCATACATGGAATGAATAGCGATAGCACTGCTAGGCTAGTTAGGCTAGGCTAGGCTAGGCTAGTAGTGGGATGGCTGTGGTTCAGTTGGTAGAGCAGATTGTCCAATGATGAAGGGTCGGCGGTTCACGTCCCAGCTCTGTCTGTCCAAGTCCCCACATGTCCAAAGACACTGAACCCTTAGTCTCCCAGTAGGACTGACAGAACCTTAGAACACTACTGGTGTATGAATGGGTGAATATGAGGCTAATGTAAAGAGCTTTGAACCATGAAGATGGAACAACTATAGAAGTGTAGAACATTTATAGAAGTGAAAAACATTTACAGAATTGTAGAACATTTACAGAATTGTAGAACATTTATAGAATTGTAGAACATTTATAGAAGTGAAGAACATTTATAGAATTGTAGAACATTTCTAGAATTGTAGAACATTTCTAGAATTGTAGAACATTTATAGAATTGTAGAACATTTCTAGAATTGTAGAACATTTATAGAATTGTAGAACATTTATAGAAGTGAAGAACATTTATAGAATTGTAGAACATTTATAGAATTGTAGAACATTTATAGAATTGTAGAACATTTATAGAATTGTAGAACATTTATAGAATTGTAGAACATTTATAGAATTGTAGAACATTTATAGAATTGTAGAACATTTATAGAAGGGTAGAACATTTATAGAATTGTAGAACATTTATAGAATTGTAGAACATTTATAGAATTGTAGAACATTTATAGAATTGTAGAACATTTATAGAATTGTAGAACATTTATAGAAGTGAAGAACATTTATAGAATTGTAGAACATTTATAGAAGTGAAGAACATTTATAGAAGTGTAGAACATTTATAGAAGTGAAGAACATTTATAGAAGTGTAGAACATTTATAGAAGTGAAGAACATTTATAGAATTGTAGAACATTTATAGAAGTGAAGAACATTTATAGAATTGTAGAACATTTATAGAAGTGTAGAACATTTATAGAAGGGTAGAACATTTATAGAATTGTAGAACATTTATAGAATTGTAGAACATTTATAGAATTGTAGAACATTTATAGAATTGTAGAACATTTATAGAATTGTAGAACATTTATAGAATTGTAGAACATTTATAGAATTGTAGAACATTTATAGAATTGTAGAACATTTATAGAAGTGTAGAACATTCATAGAAGGGTAGAACATTTATAGAATTGTAGAACATTTATAGAATTGTAGAACATTTATAGAAGTGTAGAACATTCATAGAAGGGTAGAACATTTATAGAATTGTAGAACATTCATAGAAGTGTAGAACATTTATAGAATTGTAGAACATTCATAGAAGGGTAGAACATTTATTATTTACATCGAGTCATTACATCATAATTTGTCTTTGATGTAAATCAAAATAAGAACTAAAGAAATGGATCCATAGAAAAAGAGAGTGGATGATACGTCCCCTTTAAATCAGGACACAACACGTGCAGATCCAGTCCTGTTATAGACTTATCCCACTGCTGTTAGCCAGAGCCCTGGAAAACATTGCTCTCCAAACTCCCACAACAGCCGCGTGTGGAGAACGTGACAGAAAAACAAAGCTTTTCAGGTGTAGCTGGAACAAGCGCCCCTCCCTCACCCAGTGCTTTGTAAAACAAGTGCTCAACAGTCGTGTTTGTCAACAAAACAAGCGCCCCTGTGCCGCTGGGGTTACACATGACAAGTGCCCCTCAGCTGTGGCTGTCTAAAAATCAAGCGCTCCTCAGTGGTGTGCCGGGACCGTCTGTGTCTGTAATTGCTTTGAGG
>CM035797.1:46537455-46588808 GCA_020466265.1 Siphamia tubifer
GGTAGCCAGTGAAGGGTTTGGAGCACAGGGGGTGATAGGGTTAGGGGTCAGGGTTTGGAGCACAGGGGTGATAGGGTTAGGGGGTCAGGGGTCAGGGTTTGGAGCACAGGGGTGATGTGTTCTCTTCTATTTGATCCTGTTAATAATCTTGCTGCTGCATTTTGAACCAGTTGAAGCTTTTTAGGGAATATTTAGGACATGCTACAAGTAAGGAGTTACAATAATCTAATCGTGATGTAACAAATGCATGAATTAATTTTTCTGCAGTCGTTTTAGACAGAATATTCCTAATTTTGGCTAATGTTGCGCAGGTGAAAGAAGGCTGTTCTTCATGTTTGGTTAATGTGCAAATTGACCTAATATTGATCAGTTCACATTGGATAAAATTGTTAGGTGTTCTTTTAATCTGATTATTACTTAAAACTATTTTTATTAAATTATTTGATCTTACTCCTATAGGTTTTTTAATATTAAGTTTATTATTAACTACACAGTGTTTATTATTAACTACACAGTGTTTATTATTAACTACACATGGTTTATTATTAACTACACAGTGTTTATTATTAACTACACAGTGTTTATTATTAACTACACAGTGTTTATTATTAACTACACATGGTTTATTATTAACTACACAGTGTTTATTATTAACTACACAGGGGATAGACACAGTTTTTCTATTACTTACTACATGCTGGTTTTGTGACAGCTCAGAGTGAAGTTGATGATGCACACAGAAGTGTTTTACTCTACGACTCTGCGCCTGGGCCCACACTCTGAATTGTCATATTGACAGGTTAAATTTAGCAGCCACATTTTGTGCTCAGAGAGAGGCACCTTCCCCAGTGGGATGTATGCTATCTCTGCCAATGAGCCCAGGCTTTCCCCACAACGCACGACACTTATCTATGAAAACTACATGGTTTTCTGAGCACCATCTAGACAACCAGCGGTTAAATGATGACAACCTAGAGGACATCTCATCACTGGACAAATTAGGCAGGGGTCCAGAGAACGCTACGGTGTCACACATCGATTTAGCAAGTTTACACACCGATGCTACGTTCAGTTTGAGAACCTCTGATTGTTTCCGTCGTTGCCACCAGTGTGGATCACAATGCGGCAGAAGCTAGCCCTGCTCTGCTGTAAAATCCTATGGTTTCCTTCGATGTCACCGACTCTGGCCCCTGGAGAACTCCTGACAGACATTACTGGGGGCCTCGTGTCTCTAAGAATAGAACTGCCAATGAAAAGAGTGATTTTGATCTTTTAGTTAATTGTGACCTTGACCTTTACTCAAATGGAACATTGCATCTGATGTGCATTAGCTATATGTATGTCCATGAAATGTCATGGTGATATCTACAGTATACGTTGAGTTATAGCATGGTACAGTATGTCTGTGTGAACACACACACACACACACAGACAGATTAATAAGTCTGTTTTTCAGCAGCTTTACGCAAAAACCATTGGACCAATTTCCAGTAAATGTTCAGTATATTTGTCAGGTTGTCCAGAATAGATTCATTACATTTTGGTGAATGTAGGTCAAGCGTCAGTCACCAAAAATGTGTTTTCACAATGATAAGAGATGGAGCAGATGAGCTACAATGTGTTCAGGGGGACAGGGTTTGGGGTGGCCATGGCTCAGTTGGTAGGGAGGGTCATCTAATAACCCAAGGGTTGATGGTTTGAATCCATGAGTATTTGCTTACGTATGTCAATCTACAACATGAATACTTTTGGGCCCCAACCCTAACCCCTGTGGAACCAGAACAAACCAGAACAAATGTTTCTACCACTGGCACAAAACATTAGTACAACAAAGTTTTTTTCCGGAACATTCTGCAGCTTTTTCATGGAATGAAATTTCAGAAGTCCTGTATTGTCCTGTTTCTGAGCCATGGCTGTCTCTTTCACTGCCTGTACATTTGCTCAGCTCAAATTTCTCCATTTTTCCTTGAAAATCATTTCGACCTTTTCCACTCATTTCAGGTTTCCATTCATGTTGTACAGCACCTTTGTGTCCATGCGCTGACAGGAAAATAGAATCCTATTTGAGAGCGGATTCTTTCCTTCTGTGGAGCCTTTTGTACAATGTCCACAGAAGAGAAAAAGACTGGGAGAGGTCTTTAACGATTTTCTTTAGCTCAACAGAAATGATTATGAGGGCTGGTGGATCTTTTACTTCATTTATTGACACCATGAGACAGAAATACAAAAAAAACCTGACTGTTTTTAGAAGTAAGGTCATATAGAATGAATAAAGATGTACTCGTAGGTTTACATACTCCAATAGAATTCATCATTTATCATTTTGTGGCCATTTTTCAGAGAAGATGAATGATAATACAAAAAAACCTTGTCTTTAACTCATGACTTGTGGTTTGGTGAAGCCATTTTATCATCAAACAAATGTTTGTTCTTTTTAAATTAAATTGGCCCTGTTTATATGGTAGTTTTTATTACTGTTTAATTCAGAATAAAGGTTATTTCCTCTTTAACCACTTAAGCCTCAGTGGAGTTTTCTGATAAATTCCTCCTTAAATGCATGCCCAAATGAAAACTACCAAGACCAAAGTCATGAAACTTCACCTGTGTGAAGATGACACTTGAACGTTTGTAAACCAACTGTCAGACATCATATATTTGTTACCCAATAACACTACTGTGATCAAATACACAGCACAAAAAGACCGAAAATCTGCCTAGATTGAAAATACAATTTTAGAGCATCAAGATGTAACTTGACAGTGAATCTGCCAATTATGAATGTTTGTCCATTTCTTTTCTTTTTTTTGTTGTTTTTTTTTGTCTGCATTTGTTCTCATTGTTTAACACCACAGAGAGGGAGTCAACATTGTTTGAGAGCAATGCATATTTTAGTCTTTTAGCCAAATATTTAAATATTTAGTGCATGTGTGTGACCATCAGCGGTCCTCCCTGAAAGCTGAGCAGACATCCTTTATTAGAACTCTCTATTATAAGCCAGGGAGGGCAGTGCTACACCTCAGTGATGTGTGGGGGAAACAAAGACTGGACAGGACGAACGGGGACAGAAACCAACAGGCGGTGCTATTGTAATTAAAGATTGTAAGGTGGTGCGTTATTCCAACTACTAACTGTCCATCAATAAAAATAAATAAATAAATCAAAAAAAGAGAAGAAAACTAAAACAGCACAAAAGAAAAAGATTCAATGAATAAATAATTAAACAAAATGGTAGTGAGCACCATAAATGTGGATGACTTGATAGTGTAAAATAGAATGCAATAGAATAGGCCAGAAGAGGACACTAGTGCAAGAAGAGAATGAGTTTAGGGTAGAGATTCTGGAGAGATTCTCAGCACATTCTGGCGGGTCCCATCATTCACTGAAATGGGACTCAGCAGTAGCTGACCCGATCAAACATGCAAGTGTGAAGGACCCCAAAGCCCAGAACAGCAATCACGGCAAGGCAGGGCCAAGGTATCAGGGCACCCCCCCATCCCGGGCCGTAGGAGCCACAGGGCGCCGCCACTGGGGCCACCGTGAACAACGCAAACCCAGACAACAAGAGGGAACAGCTACAAACCCCCCCAGAACACCAAGGCCGACCCAGGCGGCCCGGGGCACGAGGACCCACCCCAACCCCCACCCAACCTGCCCAACCCCACACCCTCCCCCAAGGGGGCCAACGGCCCCACACAGCCAGGAAGCCAGACACAGGGGCCGAGCGGCCCATCGAAGGGGCGGCACCCAGCCCATCACAAGGCAGGCCGCCACTGGGAGCCGGTCAGAGGACAACGGGGCTGGGAACCGATGCGAGCCCAGCGGGTAAAAATGGACAGTGTGGTGGGGCCCGGTGACACCAACAGGGAGGCACCCCGCACACCTCCAGCACCAGCCCCAGGCGAGCACAGTACACCCAGGGCCCCCGCCCTCCCGCAATGCGCCCCAACAACCCACCAGGACAGAGCCACCACACGCCACTAGCTCGCAATACAGCCACAGCGGCCACCAGAACGGCCAATTCAGCCCCAGCAGCCCCCCAAGAGCCATCGCACCAGCTTGGAGAACCCCCCCCCAGCCACAGCCACATGGATGGTAGTCCACCCCCGCTACCCCATACCCACAAGGGGGCCGGGTCCCACCAGCAAGGCCATATCAGTGAAATTCCCCCCCATTACTCCCTATTAATATGTCTCCAGATCCCTCACTGAAGACATTATCCCTGCACTGTGATAGTGTAACCCTGAGTGTCATGTGGTGCATTAAAACTGGAGAGGCTGGGCGAGGCATCCAGGGGGCAGGCCAGATGACCACAGAGGATGGATACTCTGCAGCCTACACTGTCCCAAGTTCCCCGAGCCGTCCCAGACCTACTCCCAAGGTGTGAATGTGTGTGGTGCATTAAAAAGAAATTAGAAAGCAGTGGAGGCAAGCAGGGGGTGATGGGGAAGAGACAAGGCCATAGAGCCCTGCCATCTGCCCCACCACAGAGCCCATCCCTCCCGCTCCCACCTGCTCTCGAGGCCCTAACTGTTATGTCCCTATATGTGCCTAAGAGTAGCTATATACAGTGAGGTGTGAAGTGCACAGTAAGAGGCAGTCTGGTGTGGGTCCGGCCCATTAGGACAGAGCAGCAGGGGAGACAGGTCGTGAGACCACTGGTACTGATGCAGAGGGCCCCCAGAACCCCGAGGCCAGAGGCCAAGGTGGGCCCACCCGAACCCGACCGGCCTAGCCAGCACCAAAACTCCCAGGAGTCGCAGCGCTAGACCAGTGCCCCGGCAGACGCCGTAGTCCCACCACAGGCCAGCCGCATGCAGAACCCTGCCCCAGAGGGAGGGCCAGGCCGCACCACCCGGAAGCGAGGGCCATGAGCCCCCACGCCCACCCCAGAGCCGGTACGTCCGGGACGCAGGGCGCCCACACCGCAGCACCACCAAACCCCCCCCCCCACCCCACCACTCCCCAGGACAGCCCCTAGGCCCGGACAGAAGTCCCCCGCCAGCAGAAGCTAATCTCCAGTGGTGGCACACAGGCAAGTGCCAAGGCCTGTTCCCGGATTAGCCAGAGCCACCCCCCCCAGAGAAACCACTCGGCCCCCATGCCAGCCCCCCAGGCAGCGGAGGGCTCCCAGCTCCCCCAGGGGAGGGAGAGGGACGAGCGGCCAGGCAGGAGAGGAGGGAGGAGGAGGGAAGCAGAGCAGGAAGGGACAGGGGGGCGACCGGAGGGCCGACCCAACCCAAGCCCCAGGGCCAGCCAGGGCGCCCCAGAAGAGATCAGCCGCCAACACCCCCAAGGTCCCGGGAGAGTGCACAGACCCAGCAGATCCAGGGCTCAAAGGGAGAGCCACCGGGGACAACCACCCCCTGGCAGAGGGGCCCAAGCCATGCTGGCCCCGCGGAGCCAGAGAGCGACCCCAAGAGTAGTAGGAAGGGACACCCCCAGTGCATGCACACAGCCTTGAAGTCCATGGTGCCATCCTACTTAAAAAGGTAGAGGGTTAATAAACTGAAATAAAGCAGAGTGAAGTCAGACCATACACACAGACAGAATAATAATTACAATTTTATGAGGGAAATGGCATACGCTCACCTACAAGCGGAGGCTATAGATTAATATTTATAGATTTAATAAATGGAGACCATTTTTCTTTGAAGGAGTCCAATAGTTTTTTTCTAATAGCAGATATTCTCTCTAGTCAAATGTATTCTGTGAGGAGGTTCAGTCAATGGATGATGTTGAGGACTTTCTTATCTTTCCACTTAACTAAAATAGTTTTCTTGGCAATGACGATAGCTGCAAGTGTGGGCTGGATATGAATATGTGGAAGGGCTGTTTGTGTTAGATCACTAATTAGGCAAACATTTGGGGAATGTGGAATCCCACAGTCCAAAATATTGGAGAGTTTCTGTGTGATTGTTACCCAGAATTGATAGACGGGTGTACAAAGCCACAGAGCGTCAAAGTAAGTGTCCGTCATGTTTTGGGTTCATTGCGTACATGTGTGTGAGCGAGAGAAGCCCATTTTATACAGTTTATATTGTGTTATATGCGTTTGTGAAGCACCTTAAATTGAATCAATTGTAAGTTGGTGTTTTTAGTTATTTTAAATGTATTTTCACAGATCTGGGTCCAAAAATCAGAGTCAAAACATTTACTTAAGTCTTTTTCCCATTTTTGAGTTGGAAGGTGTATAGAGTGTGTCTTTGAGAGTAAACTCTACATTTTTGAAAGATTCTTTTTATTATTCTTTTTAATTCAGGTGGCTGTAGGTGCGTTGGCTGTAAAGTATTCTGAAGCGACAGAATTCTATTTGTAATCGTCTTCTTTACCTGTAGGTACTGAAGAAAAGGTCCATTTGTTATTTCAAATGTTTGGAATAAGTTTATATTTGTCCTAAATGTGTTGTCATCCAGAAGGTGATGGAGGTGAGTGACTCCTCTCTGCTCATGTGCTAAAATAAAGATCTATTTTATTGTTTGTAAAATCAGGGTTGTGCCAGATTGGGGAGAGTAAAGTGGGTTTTAATTGGGAGCCTGTGATTTCCAGTGCTTTCCACCAAGCAGACAAGGTGGAAGCGATCATAGGGTTCTTGAAGCAGGAATGATGTTTAAGTGACAAAGGGAAGGTCAGAGATTTTGATCTGGTTACAATCTAACTGTTCTAGTTCTAGCCAGGAGTTCTATTCTTCATGTGGATGTATCCATTTGGTGAGATATTGTATTTGGTTGGATAAATAATAATATATGAAGTTGGGAACCTCCAGTCCCCCTTCAGATTTATTCTTCTGGAGGGTAGTCAAACTGATTTTAACCTTTTTATTCTTTGAGTAGAATTTACCGATAGCAGAGTCTAACGATTGGAACCACTTTGATGTGGGTTTAAATGGAATCATGGAGAAGAGATAGTTGATTTTTGGTAATATTTTCATTTTGACTGTCGCTATTCGTCCCAGAAGGGAGATGGGGAGGTTGTTCCAACGCCTCAGATCATCACAGATTTTGTCCAAAAGTGGAGTGAAGTTCAGGTGAACTAATTCTGAGAGTTTGGAGGAAATATTTATGCCCACATATCTGATATTGTCAGTAGGAAAAGAATAATGTGAGTTTTGAACTGTGGGATTCCACGAGTTTTCTGTTAAAGGTAATCTAATTGATTTTGACCAGTTGATGGAACAATCTGAAAGACGCGAGAAGGTTGTGATGAGGTTAAATACTTCCTTTACTGAAGTTTTAGCTTCTTGTAGATAAAGTAAAATGTCATCTGCGTATAGGTTAATTTTATGTTCCGACTCTAGAGTGCTGATACCTTTGATATCTGTGTTCTGACGTACAGCTGCTGCTAATGGTTCGATAAAGATCGTAAACAGTAAGGTAGAGAGCGGACATCCTTGTCTCGTTCCCCTTTGCAGACTGAAGTTTTGTGAAGTGATCCCATTAGTGGTGACTGTAGCCTTGGGTGAGTTGTACACAGTTGATACTGGATAAACGATTCTCTGAAACCAAATTTGTGGAGCACAGCAAAGAGAAAGGACCAATTAACTTCGTCAAAGGCTTTTTCTGCGTCCAGTGACGTAACAATAGCTTCTTTGTTGTGACGTTGCGTCAAAGAGATGAGATTTAGAAGTCTTCTGATATTGTTGGTGGAGTGTCGGCCTTTTATAAATCCTGTTTGATTGCTGTGGATTATTGACGGGATGATTTCCTCCAGCCTAGAGGTGTGAGCTTTTGAGATAATTTTGATGTCGGTGTTGATTAGTGACAGAGGTCGATAGCTAGAGGGAAGCGTAGGATCTTTGTCTGGTTTTAATAATAATTTAATTCCAGCTGTATTCATGTGTGGACTGATATAACCGTTATTTTTATCTCTGTCACTGTCCTGAAGAAAAGGGGTGCTAACATTGACCAAAAATGTTTAAGAAATTCAGCAGGGAAACCATCAGGGCCAGGTGCCTTACCTGCTGTCATACTGTCTAATGCACATTGAAATTCTTTCATAGTCAATGGAGCATCTAATATGTCTCTGTCATTTGACGTTAGTTTGGGCATGTTTAAATTGTTGAGAAAATTATAAATATCTTCCATGTTTGGGTTAGCTGCTGCTGAGTATAAACTCTGTCACCTCAGGAAATCAACCAAACCTTCTATAATTATTACCAGAGTATATTTTCCTGAATTGCTGTTATGAAGGATTTTTCTTTATTGCGCTGGAGTTGGTTCGCCAGAAATTTTCCTGATTTATTATTGTGTTTGAAATCATTCTATCTTAGTTGTTGTAATAAAAACTCTGTTTTCTTGGATAGGATATTATCGAGGTTTAGTTTTGCATTTTGTAGTTCGGACCATAATTGATCACTTGGGTTTATTGCATAATTCTCTGTAAGTTGTTTAATTTTTTCTTCAACGTCTTTCTCTGTTTGTAGATCTTTCTTTTTCTTGTATGAGGAGTACGATATTATTTTACCTCTGAGTACAGCCTTCCCAGTTTCCCAAAGTAAAGATGGAGATAAGTCATGAGAGTCATTATTTTTTAAAAAGTCCGCCCACTCACTCCTTATTACTCGATCAAATTCTGGGTCTTTGAGTAGAGAAATGTTGAGGCGCCAGGTCTGAGGAGGTTTAGGGATGGAATCTGTTTGCAGGCTGACAGATATTGGTGCGTGGTCGCTGATAACAATTGGGTGGATTTTAGTGGTAACTTTATGTGCGATAGTTATTTAAGAGAAAAAAGTCTGTAAAGTCTGTAAAAGTCTGTACCGCAGAAAAAAACGTATAGTCGCTCTTTGTTGTGTTTTTGAGTCTCCAGACGTCGTCTAGTCCAAAATGTTTGATATAATCCTGTATGACTTTAACTGATTGTGATTGTTTTACATGTATTGGACGATTAGATCGATCTACTGAAGGGTTTAAAACGATGTTAAAGTCACCACCGATAATAGTTGTTGAGTTAGCAGATAAGTCTAAGTGAGAGAAAACAGTGCGATAGAAGGATGGATGGTTGTTATTTGGAGCATAGAGGTTTGTAATAGAATATAATTTATTAAAGATTGTTTCCTGGATAATAATATATCTGCCTTCTGAGTCTGTTACTGTACTGTTTAAAGTGAATGGTACTCTCTTATGGACCAGAATGGAGACCCCTCTTTGTCGGTTATTATAACAAGATGAAAAGATAATACTATAATTCCAGTTTGATAAACACTTTTCTTCCGACTGTAGTAAATGTGTTCCATGGAGGAGCAAAATATCTGCTTTTAATTTAGACACATAGTCCATGATTTTAACTTTTTGTTTGTGAGCGCATGCCATGAACATTCCAGGCTACGATATTAAACTTGAACATAAAGAGAAAACATGTTGTGTCACTAAGTATGTAGCAGTATAATATAACATGTGTCTGTTCCTGTCTGTGAACTGTGAGTGTTGGACAGACATGTATACAGCAGGTTAGGATCTATATATACATTATATAATAACACATCATTATCTGAAAAACTATCAACAAACACAATATGAAACATACAAGCACAATAAACATGGGGGGTACATAGAGTGTGGGGGGGCAAGTGTGTGAGAGGGGGAGAGGGCTAATGGGAGACATATAGAGAGAAAAGGCGGAGGGGGTTCTCCAGTGGGGAGTATAGATTAGGAGAGTGATATTTACAACTGTGAGAATATTTTTTTTATTACATTTTGTAGCATAAATGACTAAGTGATATACTAATCATTTAAGCCATTTTTTTTTAGAAGAGCCGGGGGTGGTGGTGGGTTCCCAAAATAGCTGTCCATCTATATATAGCTTGTCCACAACCAGTGCAGTCCGTTTACCTTTCTGTCTGTCTTCTTTCATGATGGGGTATAGAACTTTGCGCCTCTCATTTATTTCCCTGGGAAACTGGTCGTTCATCCTGAACGACATGCCTTTCAGCTCCTGTCCTTTGCTTCTTACGAGCACTTTCTGCTGGAAGTGCTCGAATTTAGCAATGATGGGACGGTGTCGGTTACCTCCTCGGGGTCAGAGCCGGTGGACGCGGTGGAAAGTGATATTAGCAGTTTCCGCAGGGATTTTAAGCGCCGTCACCATGAAGTTTTTAACAAGAGTCCCTGGGTTATCCGGTGTGGACTCGGGGATACCCGAGAAGATCAGGTTGTCCCGCATGCTCCTTGACTGGACATCCAGGACGGTCTCCCTCAGGGTTGTGTTCTCTTTTTTTTAGCTTATCCACTTCTGACGAGACCGCTGTCAGCGTGGACCGGAGTTCGGTGTTGTCCCTCTGCATATAAGTTATCTGCTGGTGGGTGAACTCCAGGCTTGCTTTCAGGTCTGTTATTTCCTGGTGAAGCAAACTCAGGATATCGAGCTTTTTATTAATTGATTCCAGAACACTTACAAGACCTGGAGGTCACGGATGTCCAGGTGTGTCAGTCGCAGTGTCTGCCTTCTTCCTCTTGTTCGGGTGAGCGTCTTCCATCACGCAATGGTTGAAGTAGTCGTCAATAACACTCTCGAGGTTCTCCACTGTGAGTACTTACCGCTTCCGATCTTGAGCAGGCTATTCTGCTGGGTTGTTGGTTTATTTATTTATTTTTTAATACAAATACATCGATAACAGCAGTATATTCACTTCTCATCTAGCAGGTAGCCGCCATGTTGAATTTCGTCACTCTCGCGTTAGCCCATCACTCTCGCGTTAGCACCGGAATTCCCCCCAGTATGTTTGTCCATTTCTGAAGATTTACTATGTAAAATTTGTCCCAGTCCGCTATTTTACTACAGGTGTAACATTGGATTGTAATGTCATATTGTAATGATTTATAGTTTGTTAGTCGTTAAAGTCTATAGAATCGGCTGATATTACAGTGTGACTTTTATTGGGACTTCATAGTTATGTCCGACCGAATGGGAATGACGTCTGGTGTCCGGCCATGGAAACAGGGTCATATACTGGAGGACTACCAGACTTTTATTCACTGTTTCTACATGCTAATCTATGCTAAAGGGACTAAAAACAAGTTTGATTATATTCTACACATGTGTGGACAATAAATCCAGGTGGAATTTTATATCTACGACCGACCTTTGATCCTAAAACACCAAATGTAAGAACAAACTCAGAGCTGCTGTTGTGCAAAACTAAATCGTTCTTTTCTAGGTATTTTTGTTATAACCTGGTAAATATTCATCAGATTTTGAAATGGATTACACCATTAGATGACTTCAGTTTTTTTCAAATCAACTTATCTGTCAATAAAGTCGGAGTTGAGTGGACTTGTGATGACATCATGACATTGTCAGCTGAGGAACAACACAGACACATGGCTAAAAAACAACACATGGACACACGTCTGTCCAGTAATGAGCAACTTGTATTAAAGTTCACTGCAACGTAACAATGCATCAGCATTTTAACACCAACAAAATAAGGGCTAACATTAGCAAAGAGTTTCCTGTTAAATTTAACTGCACATCAGTAGGTGAACATATGTCCACATTTGGTCTGGACCCACGGCTCTAAAACCAGACTGTCCACACGTCTGTCACATGTCCTCAGTTTTCATATTAAGTGCAAAACATTTAAGTCAGCGGCTGATAAGACACACACCACTGTCCACATCACGTTTTGAAAAAACGAGTGCGCCTGCACTGCTGCTCACTCAGGTTAGCTAGCGGATGTTGCTTATATCACACAGACTAGCTAGTGAATGTGTCTTCAGATGGCTGTGCCTTTATTTTATTTAAGGTGAAGTAAAAGAGCGTGCCAAACACACATGCAATGTGTGTCTGACCACAACAACTACGTCTTGTGTAGGTGTAAATGTCTTTATGCGCAGAGAGAGGGAGGTGACTTGTTGGCTCCTCCAAATTTAAGTCGACTTGTGCTATGGGAGTCGACGTGTTGACTCGTCTGTTAATGCCCTAGTACATGGTATTGCATGTATTATGAAATATAATGTGATACTAAATTACTTTGTAGACAGTACGCCGTCGTATGTATTTTTTTAGATTCTGATTTACATTATAACTGTGTTTGACTGAGAACAACAAAGGTTGATATGTCATCATAGCCTAAAGTCTGACCTTTGAAATGATATATAACATGTGAATATTGGCTATATGCTAAGGGCTATTTGCTCATGGATATATGCTAACACCTTTCCCCTGCAGCGCAGACACGTGCCCAACGCACACTCATACTGAAAGATGTAAGTACATCTGAAGGTCATGTGATTGTTTCAGTTCGGGACAAATGACGTCAGTTTAGTTTTATCTAGAAAAACACTGAATAACAGAGGCTTTTTAAAAGAACCACATTGTGTGTATTTCGACAGGAAGTAGAGGGTTAGGGGGGGGTTTCTCCTGCTTCCTCATCGGGTCCAAGCTGGTGCGATGGCTCTTGGGGGGCTGCTGGGGCTGTATTGCGGGCTGGTGGCATGTGGTGGCTCTGTCCTGGTGGGTTGTTGGGGCGCATTTCGGGGGGGGGCGGGGGCCCTGGGTGTACTGCGCTCGTCTGGGGCTGGTGCAGGAGGTGTGCGGGGTGGCTCCCTGTTGGTGTGACCGGGCCCCACCACACTGTCTCGGGGAAGGGGGTGGGGTTGGGCAGGTTGGGTGGGGGGTGGGTCCTCGTGCCCCGGGCCACCTGAGTCGGCCTTGGTGTGCTGGGGGGGTTTGTAGCGGCTCCCTCTTGTTCTCCGGGTTTGTGTCGTTCACGGTGGCCCCGGGGGCTCTCTGGGGGCGGTGCCCTGTGGCTCCTACGGCCCGGGATGGGGGGTACCCTGTTGGCTTGGCCCTGCCTTGCCGTGATTGCTGTTCTGGGCTTCGGGGTCCTTCACACTTGCATGTTTGATTGGGACTCGCCAGCTACTGCAGAGTCCCATTTCAGTGAATGATGGGATCCCCCAGAATGTGCTGAGAATTTCTCCAGAATCTCTACCCTAAACTCATTCTCTTCTTGCACCAGTGTCCTCTTCCGGCCTACTCTATTCTATTCTATTCTATTCTATACTATCAAGTCATCCACATTTATGGTGCTCACTACCGTTTTGTTTAATTATTTATTTATTGAATCTCTTTCTTTTGTGCTATTTTGGTTTTCTTCTCTTTTTTTAAATTTATTTATTTATTTTTATTGATGGACAGTTAATAGTTGGAATAACACACCACCTTACAATCTTTAATTACAATAGCACCGCCTGTTAACCTCTGTCCAGTCTTTGTTTCCCCCACACATCACTGAGGTGTAGCACTGCCCTCCCTGGTTTATAATAGAGAGTTCTAATAAAGGATGTCTGCTCAGCTTTCAGGGAGGACCGCTGATGGTCACACACATGCACTAAATATTTAAATATTTGGCTAAAAGACTAAAATATGCATTGATCTCAAACAATGTTGACTCCCTCTGTGTAGAGTTAAACAATGAGAACAAATGCAGACAAAAAAAAAGACAGTCTGCTGCATTGCATCTCTCTTGCGCGTGCGCTCGCTCTCTTTCTTTCTCTGTGTCTTTCTCTCTCTCTCTCTGGTTTTTGATAAAATTTGCAGGATGTGTTGAAAGTGTCATAAGAAAATAATTACTACATAGGTCAAAGGTCAAAATCACATATGCTCTCCTTCAAGAACAGGTTGTCATAGAAACTGTAGATTGGAGCAGAATAGGGTTAGGTTAGACATTTAATACTAGTTTGTATAAGATAACCATATCAACAGCTGATGCTTTAGTTTGATGGTTCATGTTTAGCTATTCATGGGTTAGCTAGTTTCTTCATCGTAGTGCATCTATGTTTTGTAAAACAAACTTTATCTTATCACTTCATTTTATTTACAGTTGTTTGACTGAATGTCGGTCCTGGAACGCTGGCAGCCATCCTCCATCCTCCTGGATTCACAGGATTTCCTTCTTATCTCTTTGTGTGTAGACTTAGTAGTGGCTCCTTTGGTTTGTATTTCTATTTGTAACGTTCAGGGTCGAGGGTTTATCCTTTTAGCACCCTATGACATAATATGAAGGGGTTTCTTTTTAAATAGGATTGAGCTGCTGCTGTGTATGTAGCCTTATACTTATCCCATCATTCATCCGATGCCATTCACATCCCCTGCCATCAGTACAATCTGGATAATTAGGAAACCCTATTTTCCAGGCTTCAGCTTTAACACAAAGGTGCTGCTGCTTTCATGTGGGAGGAGTTACACAGTACTGACAGACACCCAGGATGAACCCATCAAGCCTTACTAGGGTGGGTCAGAAAACACATTTATTTAACACTACAAAACTATCCACCCCTGGATTTATTACACTTACTAAAACATTAGTGGGCTGTTGTTTGTGAATGCGTTGATGCTTTTGAATGAATATTCAAAATTAATGATACCAACTGATTCTCTGTTTCTGGTTAAGGTTAGGATCAGCCATTTGTTAGTTCATGTATAGACCTAATAGAAGAAGTGTAGTGTAGATATAGACCTAATAGAAGTGTAGATATAGACCAAATAGAAGTGCCGTGTAGATATAGACCAAATAGAAGTGTCGTGTAGATATAGACTTAATAGAAGTGTCGTGTAGATATAGACCTAATAGAAGTGTCGTGTAGATATAGACCTAATAGAAGTGCCGTGTAGATATAGACCTAATAGAAGTGTCGTGTAGATATAGACCTAATAGAAGTGTCGTGTAGATATAGACCTAATAGAAGTGTCGTGTAGATAAAGACCTAATAGAAGTGTAGATATAGACTTAATAGAAGTGTTGTGTAGATATAGACCTAATAGGAGTGTCGTGTAGATATAGACCAAATAGGAGTGTCGTGTAGATATAGACCAAATAGGAGTGTCGTGTAGATATAGACCAAATAGGAGTGCCGTGTAGATATAGACCAAATAGGAGTGCCGTGTAGATATAGACCTAATAGGAGTGCCGTGTAGATATAGACCTAATAGAAGTGTCGTGTAGATATAGACCTAATAGAAGTGTCGTGTAGATATAGACCTAATAGAAGTGTCGTGTAGATATAGACCTAATAGAAGTGTCGTGTAGATAAAGACCAAATAGGAGTGTCGTGTAGATATAGACCAAATAGGAGTGTCGTGTAGATATAGACCTAATAGAAGTGCCTTGTAGATATAGACCTCATAGAAGTGTCGTGTAGATATAGACCTAATAGAAGTGTCGTGTAGATATAGACCTAATAGAAGTGTCGTGTAGATATAGACCTAATAGAAGTGTCGTGTAGATATAGACCAAATAGGAGTGTCGTGTAGATATAGACCAAATAGGAGTGCCGTGTAGATATAGACCAAATAGGAGTGCCGTGTAGATATAGACCAAATAGAAGTGCCGTGTAGATATAGACCAAATAGAAGTGCCGTGTAGATATAGACCAAATAGCAGTGCCGTGTAGATATAGACCAAATAGAAGTGCCGTGTAGATATAGACCAAATAGCAGTGCCGTGTAGATATAGACCAAATAGAAGTGCCGTGTAGATATAGACCTAATAGAAGTGTCGTGTAGTTATAGACCTAATAGAAGTGCCGTGTAGATATAGACCAAATAGAAGTGCCGTGTAGATATAGACCTAATAGAAGAAGTGTCGTGTAGTTATAGACCTAATAGAAGAAGTGTCGTGTAGTTATAGACCTAATAGAAGAAGTGCCATGTAGATATAGACCTAATAGAACTCATAACTGGCTGAAGTGTCACAACCAGTATTAATAGTTACATTTTAAATGAATGAAATTCATCATGATTAACCAGGTAAATGGTTCCAATTGAACCAGTTTACATCGGTGGCTTCCTGTGGGGTTCTACAAAAATTAACCAGTATTTTTGTCAGTGACCTTTGACCTGTATAGATCAGTTGAGAACAGCCACTATATGTGTCCGTCCATCATTAAAGCAGTGGTTCAGTCGCAGCAGTGTTTTTAACTTTAGCCTCAAATACGTTATATGGGTCAAAATAATTTAAAGTTTCTTGATAAAATCCCAGTAAAATGTCTCCTGAACACTTCTAACTATGAGTGTTTGTTAAATTCCTAGCGTAACTTCTTCAAATCATATCTTTTAGGAAGAACAACAACTGACTCTGACAGTAATTAAGAAAAATCGACTCCAAACACGACTTTCCTTGGCGCTGGCGTTAGGTATTTCCCCGTCATGTTTGGTACCGTTGGAAAGATGGGGATTCCCTCTAGACAACCCTTAAATAGAAATCTACAGAATTATAGATTTGAACCAATGGGAGGCCTCAGAACAAAGCCTTCTGCACTAAACTAAAGCCCTTGTTGCTATGGCGATGTTGAAAAACGGCCTGTGATTGGTTGAATTAGTGTCACACAAACATTTTTAACAAACTTTAAGATAAATATAAAATCTGAATTTATTAAATGTGACCCAAGTGACTGGTTTTGTGCTGGAGGGTCACGTATTAGATTGGTTGTTTTAACCAAAAGATCCGCAGGACACATAACTAATACCCAGAGTGGAAAAATTCAATCCATTCTTTGTTCGTCCTGACCACTTTGTTTTTAGGGTGTGTCTTCATGGCTAAAGTTTATAACTTTATCTCACATTTTTTTCTGCATTTCTATATTTTTAGTGGGAGCTTTATTATATAGCCTCATTGTAAATATGTATCATTTTGATCAGGTCCATAAAGTTTTATTGGAGTTTTTCATGAACTGACAACGTGGGCAGGGAGTGCACGACAGCAACGAAAGTTTTTAGTTTATTTTCCAACAAGCTGATTGTTTGGAAATATTAGAATCTTATATGGCGAGCAGTGCTGTTCAGATAGGTGTAATAATGTGCAGAAGGCAGCAAAAATGAAAGGGTGTTTATTGATCTCAGTAGAGAAATTTAGTATTTTCTATTTGTTCTGTGCACACAGATGGAGCTGTGTGCATACGGAGTGAATGAGTGACAGGGGAGCAGCGCTATCTGTGCCAGTGGTTTGTCTACATGGATGCACACAAATGCAAGATGTTACATATGAACAGAGAGGAGAGGACACACAGACTGACGGAGGTACAGCATGAAAGTGGACCTGCATACTGAGCGCCATTTACATTCAACCACAAGGACTGACAGTCACTGAGGCAGAGAGCGGACAGACGGATGGACGCAGAGATAGCAGGGCGTTGCATACAAATACTCGGCAAAGATAGATAGACGGACGGACGGACGGACGGACAGACGGTTGGATGGATAGCTTTGTCTGTTCTACATAAAAAAAATTTAATTTGTCTTTGTCACAGCTGCTACAAACTTAAAGGGACAGTTCACTAGTTAATGTAACCAAGAGATTATTGTAACCTGTGTGTGTTAAACATGTGAACTTTGTCAGTATTTTCACAATTATATCATGCAATACATGACCGGAACAGGTGTTGTTCCGTTCTTGCAAATAAATACTGAAAACGAAGCTCACTGAAACCACTCCTTGTTTTCTAAAAACCACCATAGAGGAGTTAACCCTGGAGTAAAATACTTACTTCGGCCCTGGAGATTTTGTACAAGAGGAGGATGGTGATTTCCCCTGATTTCCTGACTACTGTCAGGATAACATCAGGATAGGTTAACACTGGATAAGGTAGCACTTACAATGAAGCAAATATTTACTTCAAAAGTGGCCGACCTACCTGCGGAGTGATATGGTACAGTGAATCTGAAGTGACAAAACCCGTTGCCATGTTAACGGCGCAGCGGCCGGTTATAAAAAAAAATCAGCCTGCTGACGGCATTCAAAGTGAACATTCTAGAGGGCCGTAGAATAAGTTTTTGTTCAGTGACAGTTTTGTTATGTAAATAAATCACTCATTCCAACACATACTGTTTTGAGAAGAAACACCTTTTCATTTCGTGACCCCGAGGAAACCTCCCGGGACTACTTTGGCTTTGACCAAAACCGGACCAGAACTGGGCTCACAGGACACTGTCGGGGGTAAGTCACTGTGGGTGCACCAGAGTAAAGGGGCGGGGTCACTGTGGGTGCACCAGAGTAAAGATGCTGATGACAAAAACATTCATCTGAAAAACACTGAAGTGTCCCTTTAAGAACTGCTAATGTACTGAAGTGCCAATGTGCATTAAAATATAATATATTCAAATACATTAATGTATATTAAAAGCAGGTTTTGTGCTTTTTACTGCCTGTGGGTAAAAGCTGTGCAGCAGTCTATTTGTCTGTCTGTCATCAGTTCAGAATGTCAGTACTTTTACCTCCGGTTTCCAACAGTTTCTTTAGGTTTCAGTTGACGCACTGTAGATTAGAAGATCCTGGACCATCACTGACTCCTGAAGGATCGTTTATGAACAAATCCATATTTCAACCAGTGGATAATTCATCTGTCGTCCTCTACTCGTCCTCCATATTGTGAACTTTACTTATCAATTGACCACTGGGCTAAAGATAACTATTATCTATAGATCATTGGGTTATGGATCAATATTATCTATAGACTACTGGGTTATGGATTAGTATTATCTATAGATCACTGGGTTAAAGATCAAGGTTACCTACAGATCACTGGGATAAGGATCAATATTATCTATAGATCATTGGTAATTCACAATGATTACAGATAGTTCTTAGTCCAGTGTGAATGAACATGTCTGTGATTTAATCAGACCTACTGTGTTTGGACTAAAAACAGTCATAATTGACCTACTGTGTTTGGACTAAAAACAGTCATAATTGACCTACTGTGTTTGGACTAAAAACAGTCATCCAGTCGTAAGTGTGACCTCCCCGTCGGGGAATATTTTTCTGATAGTAACTCATGGGCCATGCACTATCCCTCGCTTATTCTTATACTTTGTTTTCATTCTACCTTAATGTTAATGTACTGATGTCAAACAGGATGTTGTGAACTGAAGATATATCTGATCATAATGTCTGTGTGAATTAGATTTTTGTTCATCCACAGACGATACTGATCCACCAGTGATCTGCTAGTGATCCACCAGTGATCCACAGATAACACTAGTGTTGTAAAATCATTAAAAAGTGAATTCCCTTTAATGTTGTCGAACTTTTCTTTTCAGTGTTTTACTGTAAAACGCTTCGTATATTTTCTAAATGTCTTTCTTTCTTTTTGTCCATTTGTTCAGAGTATATTTATTTCCAGTCTGCAGCAGGCTTTTGCTTTTGTGTGTGTTGATGTATATGTTTCAGTCCTTTTAACAGCTCCTCCTCCTCCTCCTCCTCCTCTTCCTCTCAGGTGTGTTATTTATGAGTCCGCCTGCTGGCCTGTGAATGTCTCTGCCTCCATTTCTATGCTCAGCTTCTTCAGAAGTCATTAGACTGTGAAGGGCGATCTAGCCACTGCAGAAAGAGAAGGAAAGCAACATTTTTCCTTTTCATTTTGCCTCAGACATGTTGAGCTGTTACATATTGGCTCCTGCTTTTAAAGGGAGCTCAACAGACATGTCCAATAAGAGCTGGAATAAATCACCGAACATCCAACATAATAAGAAACAAAAAAGACAAGAATGCTGTTGGAATACTGTTATACTGTCTTTAGGTTTTTTTTTGTGTTGTGATTCCCAAATCACAACAAAGTCCCAAACACGCCCTGGATGATATTCCAGGATGGTATTGATGGCTCACATGACCAGACTTAAGTGTTTTTTTTATTTCACCAATTCCAAAACCAGCAGTGATGAGGAGTCCTCAATATTTACAGCGAAATATACAAAAAAAAACTGTCATACCAACACATTTTATTCTATTAATGTACAATCTACAATATTGACACATAATATACCTCCAAATGAAATAAAATTAAATCATATAAACAATGGTATAAATGATCCTCCATACTTTCAACATAAACAGAAAAAACAATGTATGGATGTTTGTCTTGAAATTAACAGTTTGGTCTGAGGTCGAGGGTTTGGTTGAAGACAATTAGGGTTATTTACCAGGTGTGTGTGTGTGTGTGTGTGAGCACCCCCAGACGTCCTCCACATGGGTAAATGTCAGAATGCTGAGGTGCACAGATGACGTATATTTTCATCCACAACCTCTTCTTAAAATCTATCCATTTGCATGAACGATTTTCCCCTAATTTTCAGAACTGAATCACAATCTGCGAGATAATTCCAAAATTATCTCCACCCACTGCACAATGTGAACGCCAGAAGGTAAAACCTTATATTTATTTATTTTTTAATTTTATGGATGGACATATTACACCTGTCCCAGAGACAACAGTGAAAACGATCTGTTTAATGTTAATACTGAAACATAAATGTTTCACTGTCGTTTACGTTTGTTTACCTTTGGAATAAAATGTAAAATGTTTATTATACGTTTTATTTGAGTGCTTCAACCACAACCCACCCGCATTTAATTAAAATATCATTTTTCGTCTCATCATCCACCCACAGGTGTGGATCTCTAGTGAGGTGAGGTCCAGATGACACTGTCCACATTAAACCACTTCATGCACTCCTGACATAAAAAAAAGAAGATAAGGAAAGGAAAAAAAGACCACACACAGGGCTGGAGATGATGGAGCACTAATGTTACACAATATTTAAACTATTTGAACATGAATATTTCCAGCTGTATTTAGAATAAAGCAGCTTTAACTTTACAGTAACAGTCTACATTAATCAATAAAAAATAATAGAAATAAATGTTTGAAACTAATAAAAGTTACCTTGTTAAATTCAACTTTACACACTGATGATTAGTGCCAGTCTGCTGCGTGGCATTGTGGGTACTGGACATTTTACTCATTGTGTTTTATTTTATGTGCAGGCGTTCAACAGGTTTGTGTTCATGTTTATTTAAGTTATTATGTCTATGTCTGTTTTTAATGTTTATTTAGATCACACACACACACACACATATATATATATATATATATATATATATATATATATATATATAAATAAAAATGTTCCTCTCGCCCCACCTGGGCGGTGTCTCCTTCAGACTCGGGTCCTCTACCAGAGGCCCCTCCCACCTGGGCGGTGTCTCTTCAGACCCGGGTCCTCTACCAGAGGTCTGGGAGCCTGAGGGTTCTGTGCAGGATCTTAGCTGTTCCTAACAATGTTCTCTTTTGGACACAGATCTCTGATGTTGTTCCTGGTATCTGCTGGAGACATTGTCCCAGCTTGGGGGTCACTGCCCCTAGTGCCCCCATCACTACTGGTACCACTGTTGCCTTCACACTCCACATTTTCTCTAACTCCTCTTTCAGCCCTTGGTATTTCTCTTCTCTTCTCATGTTCTTTCTTTCTCATGTTGCTATCACTGGGGACTGCTACATCTATCACCACCACTGTCTTCTCATGTTTATCCACCACCACTATGTCAGGCTGATCGGCCATCATCATCTGGTCTGGATCTGGAAGTCCCACAGGATCTTGGCCTGTTTGTTCTCTGTCACCTTTGGGGGTTCTCCCATCTTGACCCTTGACCTCCAGTCCATACTCTTTACAGATGTTCCTGTACAGTATGTCCTCTACCTGGTTATGCCTCTCCATGTATGTCTTACCTGCCACCATCTTACACCTGCTGTGATGTGCTGGACTGTTTCAGGGGCTTCTCTACACAGCCTACACCTGGGGTCCTGTCTGATGTGGTAGACCCCGGCCTCTATTGCTCTGGTGTTCAGGGCTTGTTCTTGTGCAGCCATGAGTAGTGTCTCTGTGCTGTCCTTTAGTCCAGCCTTTTCCAGCCACTGGTATGTCTTTTCCATATCAGACACTTCCTCAATTTGCCAATGGTACACGCCATGCAAGGGTTTGTCCTTCCATGATAGCCCCTCTGGTTCCTCGACCTTACTGGGCTTTTGTTGCCTGAGGCATTCACTTAGCAGTTGGTCATTGGGGCCATTTTCTTGATGTATTCCTGGAGGTTCACCGTTTCCTCCTGGACAGTAGTTTTGACACTTACTAGTCCTTGGCCCCCTTCCTTTCGCTTAGTGTGCAGCCTCAGGACACTGGACTTGGGGTGGAACCCTCCATGCAGTAGCTGGTGTTTGGCTCCCCTGGTGTTGTTGCCTATTCCTTTCTGTGCTCTGCTCATGTATTGCTCCATGTGCCTACTCATCTTAGTCGCTATGATACCTGATAGAAGCTTCCATGTGGTGCTGAGGCAGGTTATAGGCCGGTAGATAGATGGTATTGTTCCCTTCTGGGGGTCCTTCATTATGAGGACTGTCCGGCCCTGGGTTAGCCACTCTGGGTGGTTTCCCGATATCAGCAGATGGTTCATCTGTGCTGCTAGGCGTTCATGGAGTGCTGTCAGTTTCTTAAGCCAGTAGGTATGAATCATGTCAGGCCCTGGTGCTGTCCAGCTCTTCATTTTGGACACTCTGGTTTTGCATCCTCTGCATGTACCCTCTCTCACTGGGGTTACTCACGTAGTAACACTCCATCAGTACCATGTTCTCTGCCCTGCTCCATGAATGTAGCCAATTTAATATCGGGGTGTCCTGGTTCCTCAACCCCTGACGCGGACTTTGTTGTCCCGGGCGCTGTCCGAGCCAGTATGACTCTATTTATTGTATCGCTCATCAAGAGGTATAGGCATGTATAGCATAAAGTGCCTTGCCTAAGGGCACTCCTAGGATTCGAACCAGCAATCTTCTGCACCAAAGTCAGTGGTGTAGACCACTAAGCTATCCAGTTTAGTGGTCTATATACTAATGTACAATATAGACGCACTATTCCACAGTCATTTGAGTTTCTGTCACCACCAATTTTCACCACCAGAACCCCACACACACACACACACACACACACACACACACACACACACTCTCTCTCTCACCACCTTTTCCTCCTTTTGTATTTTTCCTCATTTTCATCCTATCATTCCTGCTCCTCTCCTCCCACCACCATCCAAACCAGACCTCTATCTGTTCATCTATCTGCAGATCTGTGTGTGTCTGCCTGCCTGTCTGCCCTCTTTTTAAATCTTCAAGCTCCTCTCCCTCAGGTAGTCCATATGTCCCATTCAACAAAACACTTTATCAGAATCAGAATTCTTTATTTGTCACATGTGGATGAGCGTCCACACTCCCTTAGGACCGTACAAAGATGCAAAAAGTAAAATATAAATATAATAATATATAAAAATATACAAGATAAGAATGACTAGAATAAGAATGAGTAAAGTGTAAAATAAATTATGAAGTAAAATAAAAAGTAAATAAAATAAAGTATAAATTAGAACCATTGTTACCATAAATAAGCTCCAAATATAATTGACATAATGCAATTCACCTTACATTTCAACACTGGCCAAAAAAAATAAAATTAATTTGGTGCAAAAACCGACACCTTGTGGTTACATCACTCTGACGTGGGAGGACGGCGTCCCGCACACGTCACAATATAATGTGGAAGTCAGGGCAGGACAGTTTGACAGCAGAATGTGGATCTGAGGTGTAGACAGTGGCAGCTGTCCCATAGGGGCGCTAGGACGCCGCCCCCCCAGATGTGGATGGGTAAAAATATAAAAATAATTACCCTACATGCAATCTGAATTATTTTAACAGTATTTCCACCATGTGGCGCTCATTAAACAGTGAGTCTTCACCGACAGACTCCATGTTCCTTCTCCTCTAATCACATTAGACTAATATGTAGACTGTGGTAGAACTGGTCTAAACCCAAACCCAAAGCACAGTGGAACAGACAGTTATATATAGTTACTATATGTGTCCTATCAGCATCACTACTTAAATGGTGTTGGGGGGCGGAGCTTCTGCACCCCAGGCCAATGATATGACAGATTATATGTATCAGTCCAGTGTGATTGGACAACTATTAGCTACTGTCTGTCACTTAAGGGACGTCCTGTTAAGTTCATCACGGCACAGACAACGGCTCCAGAACATTCTGTTGTTTTATTTGAAACAACTTCACTTCAGTCGTCGTTCGGATGAAGGAAAACGGAGACTGACACACTTTAGACCTGACCGTCCTGGACTAAAACTTCAACAACAAAGCTGTGATGGTGGCAGAAGCTACAGCAGGAGTTTGAGCGTTGGAATATTCTAGATGGATGCCCAAGGAGGAACTACTTTGTTTCTTCAAGTGTTTGAAAGTTCCCACACAGACATGATGTGGGAACTTCAGGAGTGAAAGACTTAAAACACATTAGAGATAAATGTAAACACACAGCAGAGCAGCTGAAGACACTGGATAATAGTTTGAAACTACGTCCGTACTATTAATGATGTTGTTTTAAAACATTTAAAATTAACTGTTTTAACAGCCTTTAAAAATTAAAATCTAAATGTGTCTAATATCTCTGTCGACAGCACAATAAAAGGAAAAGTTTTCTAACTTATGTTGCCTTCACATTATTTTCCCACCCTTTACACCCACCGTGCCCTCCCAAATGTCCCCTCCCTAAATGTTTAATGAGCAGCCGCCACTGTAGTCTTAAAGTTTGTAAAGTGACTAAACTAATGTAAGACGCTTTAACAGTTGTTTAGTGTGAACCCAGACGACTGTAATCAATATGACTGTAAGAACAGAAACACAGTGTGAATGTCAAAGGTCATTGTTACGGGCCCCGCCCTTATCTGGCCCTTGTTTGGTCATTCCTCCTTGTGATTCTCTGCTGTGCTGATGTTTTGGTATCCTTCTTGTATGTAAAATCTGCTGCTCGGAGCCGCGCTCGTGGTTGGTCCTTGGTGGTCCCGGGAAAACTAAAGTCCGTCCCTCTGGCCCCTTTCCCTGTTCTGATTGGCTCCTGGGTTTCCACCTCTCTCCTCTCCATCTGGTTGGCTCTCCGGTTCCTGCTCCAACCAATCAGACCCCTGCCACTCGATTGAGCCGCCTTCCATAAAACTGAACACCTTGGAGAAGCTCGCTGGCTGAGATCACTCTGTCCCAGTCCACCACCACTCCTCGTCTTTGTCTCTTTAGTTATGTCACTAGGCTAGCCTTATTTGTGTACTTGTTTATTTAGTTGAGACACTCGTTAATTTAGTTTTCTTTAGCCTTTATTGCATTCAGTTAAGCAAGGGATAATACATGGAACACGAGTTACTATCAGAAAAATATTCCCCGTGGGGGCGAACAACACCCCGACGACGGCTGTAATGAATTTTTGAAATCACAATGGCAGTTTTTTCCAGGAGCGTGCAGCATTAGTATCAGATGTTCTAGTCCATTTTAGATCAGTGGAAGGGTTTGGCTGGTGAAGGGTTAAGTCTTTAACTGCTGCGTCTGTCTGTGTTTGGGACTAAACACCACATTTCCTTTATATTTAAAGTGTGTGAACAGGTTGTTTGGTTCCAACCGAAGGGCAACGACCACACATCCTTTACTGCGTTAATAAAACAGTTGACAGAAGCGTTCCATGTTTGTGTGGGTGTTGATTGACAGCTTTGATGGACAACCCACTTGCCCGTTGAGTTGTTTACTGACCCACACATGTATAGCTCTTCTTATAATGCTCTAATAAAACTGTTTTAATTAATGTACTGTTATGTCATGAAGTTTGTCAGTACTTAATGCTCCAATGTGTAATATTTTCATGGGCTTGTGTGTGAAATTGTACTTTTTTTTGTTGTTGCAATTTTGCATTTGCTCCAGCTTTCCTCCCATAAAAACAACAACAATAATAATATAAAACATTAGCTTCGCAGCACTATCCATATGAGGGTGGCCCTTATAATTAGATTACTTCAACCTCTGGCACCCGTTCAATCTTTTCCAATGAAAGAGAAAACACAGTATGCAAAGTCATTTTAAAAGGGGATAATATTTGGGGGTGCCTCTTACATCCAAATTCATCAGAATTTGCTCCATTGTTGGATGTTATTGAACAGCCTTTATAGACACACCTTCTGTTTCTGCACAGCTTTTCATTCTTATTCATTAAATGTAAGAGTCATTTAATCAATTGCTGATGTTTATGCTAAATTCATACTGTTACCATGGTAACTGTGTGTGACATTCCAGACCCTCCAGGATTTTGCGATGTCATTTGTAACTTTAAAGGGGAGATATCATGCCAATTTTTAACACAGTTCCCTGGTGTCTCAGTGACCTGTCTGTCACATACTTTTCTCAAAATATGTTGATGCAGAGATACTGCAGCCTCTTCAACCTCCACAGCCCTTTTTAAAATGCTCGGTTTTTTAGTGGGTTGTGGCTTCTTGTGCAAATGAGCCACAGTTGACTCCGCCCCTCTCTTCTGCGGGGTGTGCCAAAACTAGAACAGCATCATGTTACCATGGCAACTACATAGTGCTGTGACAGCCGGTGAAAACTTCGCCGTACGACCGTATACGTTTAAGCTACAGTCAGACACCAAACAAGAGGCTCCAGAACACATTTAAAAACCAAGGATACAGAAAGATGTTTGTACATGGGTTAGGGTTAGGGTCAGGGTCAGGGTAACCCTAACCCTTAGTGCACTGCTAGTGACTCCAACTAGCTTAGTGGGTGTTTATGTGTTAGTTAGCAAAGGCTAACCTCTAAAACTAACCTGTTCCACTGGTAAAAGGGATGTTCAAATATAGTTAACTACCACCAGTGTTTACAGGGTAAAAAAATACCCCATAACTGTCCCAGATGTTTGACAGCTGTAGTCATTTATTTGATTAAGCATCTAAATATTATGTATTTAAAAAAATCCCATATTAAGTGATATATACAACATCAAAGTGGTCACCTTTTAGTTGTCTCTCCTAACACAAGTGTATTTCATTTACGCATCAATGATACAGAACCTAAGAATATCTGTTGCAGAGTTGCCACAAGTAAAATGACTGTTGAATGAATTTTAATTCCATAGTCAGTATATTTTCTATATGTCACTCACATAATACATAAGTTACCTAATAAAGTCACCTTTCTAATGTAGTACATTAGAATAATGCAGTAGCTTCAGAACCACCATCATCATAGTTGACCATCCAGGGTTTGAATGTGTTCTAACTACAGAATATATTCAACATATACAGAGCAGACTATGGGCCTTTATGTCTAAGAGGAATACATGAATAAGTGTTATTTAATAGAAATGCAGTCATTGTAATACAAATATGATTAAGGAAGAACATGTAATAAATAAGTGTTAAAATGTTCCATGTCAAACACTGAAAGAACATAGAATGATTTATATAGACTTGACTTTTATAAAACAAACACATTCAATGTAACAACGAACATAAAAGTTCAAACTATAGTAAACAATAACAAATGTTAATATGAATTTAATGTTATTTATAGAACCTTAAATAACAACAATATGGTCTGACAGGACTTTACAGGGTTAATTATAGAGAACAATCAATGATAGTAATAGATAAAGTGTGAAGCATCTTCTGTCTCTGTCCTTAGTATCATCACTTAGGTTTGATACAAACCATAAAGACATGAACACATGTTCTACTGCATGTTCTACTGCATGTTCTGCTGCATGTTCTGCTGCATGTTCTACTGCATGTTCTACTGCATGTTCTGCTGCATGTTCTGCTGCATGTTCTACTGCATGTTCTACTGCATGTTCTGCTGCATGTTCTGCTGCATGTTCTACTGCATGTTCTACTGCATGTTCTGCTGCATGTTCTACTGCATGTTCTGCTGTATGTTCTACTGCATGTTCTGCTGCATGTTCTGCTGCATGTTCTGCTGCATGTTCTGCTGCATGTTCTGCTGCATGTTCTGCTGCATGTTCTGCTGCATGTTCTACTGCATGTTCTGCTGCATGTTCTACTGCATGTTCTGCTGCATGTTCTGCTGCATGTTCTACTGCATGTTCTACTGCATGTTCTGCTGCATGTTCTGCTGCATGTTCTGCTGCATGTTCTGCTGCATGTTCTACTGCATGTTCTACTGCATGTTCTACTGCATGTTCTACTGCATGTTCTGCTGCATGTGTGCTTTGTTCAGCTCTTACAGAAGCTTTGGAAGCTGGTGTTGGAACTTTCTGGGACAGAGAATCAGGGTGGTCCTGCCTGCGTGGTCCTGGAATACGCTCAGAGTTCCCTGACTCTCAAGGACAGTATGTGGGGTTCAGACCCGTCCTTCATTGAACCTCCACACGTAGTTGGTCTGGTTTGTCAAACTGGCCAGAGAGATCCTTGAGGATGGGTATCTTTAGCACCTCATCGAAGAATGGACCAGGGTCCCAGAAGACCTGGTCCAAGATGAGGTCCAACATGTCCTCCACATAATCTACAATTCACAAATAAAATATGTGTGTACTTTGTGTACCATTCAATAACCATTAAGTTATGTTGTACAGTTTTTGGTACTTTATTTTTATTATTCATATTCTATTAATAAGTGTATTTATAATGAAAGGTATTCTAAACAGTCACTTTAATAAAGTATAGAATATGATAATAACTAAATTCATTATTTATTTTTTGTTTGTATGTATTTCTACACATTTTATGACTGCAGTATTTTTAATAAAATCTTGGTAAACTTATTGGAGGTTGGTTCAGTTTTAACTGGCTTTGCTGTGGCCCCTCCTCTTTTCTTAGATTTGGGTAAATGTACCCAGAACAACGGTTCACCAGCTGATTTTGTTGCTTGGGGACGTCCAGCATATTTATTGAAGTGCAGCGCTGGCAGATATAATCTGTGGAGAGAAAATGTCATTTATAAATATGATGGAAACATACATGTATGTTTATACACTGGACAATCATGGCTTATTTACCTACACAACATTCCAACAAAAGAAAAGAGCACATTGTTAGTGTAAAAGAAGCTAGGCCAGGTGACTAGTCATGAACAGACTTGGTATGAAAGATATGTTATAAAAATGACACAAACAGATGTGAGGGAGAGAAAGAGAAGAAAGAACTCAGTGTCTGTACTTCCCCCAGCATTCTAACTCCTAGGGCAGCCTAGACTGAACTGTGACTCATACATCATGTATACATGATATATGAGTCACATCATTTTTAACTAACCTGATCATAGTCTTTCTCAAACAGGAATGTTTTAAGCCTAATTTTAAATGTAGAGACTGTTTCTGCGTCTTTAATATTAAAGGGAAGATGATTCCATCAGACAGTAACCATGGTAACTAAAGGCTCTAGCTCCATCAGACAGTAACCATGGTAACTAAAGGCTCTAGCTCCATCAGACAGTAACCATGGTAACTAAAGGCTCTAGCTCCATCAGACAGTAACCATGGTAACTAAAGGCTCTAGCTCCATCAGACAGTAACCATGGTAACTAAAGGCTCTAGCTCCTACTGTACTTTTAGAAACCCTATGACTCATTCTATGGTTATTTATCAATATTAACTTTATTAAAGGACATTATTAAGGACTTAAAATGCATGTCCTCCAAACTTGTCATTCACCATCACTGTCAAAGTCACATCAGTATCACATGTCTTTGGTTCTTTATACCCCCTGGTACTGAGACACACACAGACATATTGTATCACTCAGCTTAGCTAGCAGATGCTCATTTATTATTTTTATTGTTATTTTTTGTATCTGTTTGTCTGTGTTCAAAATAACTCACACTTGTGAACGGATTTTGATGAAATTTTCAGGATATGTTGGAAATGTGAACAGGAAAAACTGATTTCATTTTGGGGGTGATCGGGATGAGGGGGTGTACTTTGGCGGAGGTCTGCGTTCTCAGAGTGCTTTTCTAGTTCATACCTGGTCCTATTGTCATTTCCAACACATACGTTAATAAGTAAAACAGCTCCTGAATCATTTTCAAGATGGAGGACAATATGGACTAAGACCGTAGAACAGTATTCTAAGTGGAGCAGAGACTTTAACCATGCTCGCTTCGTCACCTTTCATTATCACTGACAGTGGATCCTAATCGTTGCCTCATTCCTTTTGAACGTAAAGTCAGCATTTTAACTTGCATCAGTCTGTCTGTGCACACTGGGGGCTCTCAGGCCACTCGTGTTGTGTATTAATTGGCCGGTGTAGTATGTGTGTGTGTAAAGTGTCTGTGTAGCAGTCTATCAAAGTAGACTCTAGTACTCATTAGGTCTACAGAGGATTAGTAAAAAAGAAGACAGAGGTCTGAGAAGAGGCAGAGTGAATGAAAGAGGATGGCTTATGATCAAAGTCTGACTATACTAGACTGCCAGGAGATTAGCATCACTGAGGGAGGGGGGGGTTTGAGAAAAGAGACAGGGTGGGAAAACCAAAAGGAAAAAGAGGATAAATTGAATCAATGAGAAAAGAGGAAGTTCAGTTCAGTTCAAATATTTTATTTGGAGAACACAAAATCATCAAAAACATCAATCAACGTGGTCAATAGTTATCTCTTGTCTATTTGTTTACACTCAAAGTCAGATCATACAGACATACATGCTAGCATACACGCTAACATACCATACCTGCAAGTCAAACTATATTCTGTATAATGTAAATTCAATAATCTGTGTGTTGGATTGATTATATATATATATATATATATATATATATATATATATATATATATATATATATATATATATATATTGAATTAAGCAAAAAATAAATATAAAAAATAATATATAAAAAATAATATATATAAATATATAAATAAAGACCAACTCTGGTCTTTACAGAACCCTTCCCCCGGACTTCACCACTTCCTGGACTCACTGTGTCTTCTCCGCTGGTGCACCAACCACATCGCCCAGGCAGGGACCGGCCCACGTATAACAGGTGCCATGGGTGCCTGCAATGTTTGCAACCCACCGACCCATCTGGAAACACAGGAGTCTAATGCACACACCAGTCAGAGGGTCTCCCACAAACCCCGCAGTGGCCGGCGCACACCGGCTAAGGTGGGATCCCAACCTCGCGGGGCCTGGACACACGTGGGCAGCAAAATCAGTGGACCATAACGAACCCAATGTCCAACACCAGAGGGAGGGGGGTTCCCCAGCAAATCGCACCCAGGTAATACCAGTATTTTCCAACGTCCGCCTTCCAGACTTTCAGGTGCTTGCTGGATAACAAATCTCATGAGACAGAATTTTAACGCAATGAAAAATCTTGCCAAATTACATCTTGTGAGATCTTGTCACATGAGATCTCATCACACCCCTAGTATTGGGGGTTTAGGGGGTAGGGCATCCTTTCTTCACCTCACAAACATCGTCCGTATCCGTCCACCTCTCTCCCTCTGCACCACGGAAACACTTATTCATGCTTTTATCACCTCCAGACTAGACTACTGCAGTATTTACTCTATAGTTTACTCTATAGACTAGACTACTGCAGTATTTACTCTATAGTTTACTCTATAGACTACACTACTGCAGTATTTACTCTATAGTTTACTCTATAGACTACACTACTGCAGTATTTACTCTATAGTTTACTCTATAGACTAGACTACTGCAGTATTTACTCTATAGTTTACTCTATAGACTAGATTACTGCAGTATTTACTCTATAGTTTACTCTATAGACTAGACTACTGCAGTATTTACTCTATAGTTTACTCTATAGACTAGATTACTGCAGTATTTACTCTATAGTTTACTCTATAGACTACACTACTGCAGTATTTACTCTATAGTTTACTCTATAGACTAGACTACTGCAGTATTTACTCTATAATTTACTCTATAGACTAGACTACTGCAGTATTTACTCTATAATTTACTCTATAGACTACACTACTGCAGTATTTACTCTATAGTTTACTCTATAGACTAGACTACTGCAGTATTTACTCTATAGTTTACTCTATAGACTACACTACTGCAGTATTTACTCTATAGTTTACTCTATAGACCAGACTACTGCAGTATTTACTCTATAGTTTACTCTATAGACTAGACTACTGCAGTATTTACTCTATAGTTTACTCTATAGACTAGACTACTGCAGTATTTACTCTATAGTTTACTCTATAGACTAGACTACTGCAGTACTTACTCTATAATTTACTCTATAGACTAGACTACTGCAGTATTTACTCTATAATTTACTCTATACAATAGACCACTGAAAATGTGGAATTGGGAATATAGATGAAAATGTGGAATTGGGAATATAGATGAAAATGTGGAATGTGGAATTTGGAATATAGATGAAAATGTGGAATTGGGAATATAGACGAAAATGTGGAATGTGGAATTTGGAATATAGATGAAAATGTGGAATTTGGAATATAGATGAAACTGTGTAATGTGGAATATAGATGAAAATGTGTAATGTGGAATATAGATGAAACTGTGGAATTTGGAATATAGATGAAAATGTGGAATTTGGAATATAGATGAAAATGTGGAATTTGGAATATAGATGAAAGTGTGGAATTTGGAATATAGATGAAAATGTGGAATTTGGAATATAGATGAAAGTGTGGAATTTGGAATATAGATGAAAATGTGGAATTGGGAATATAGATGTAAATGTGGAATTGTGGAATGTGGAATATAGATGAAAATGTGGAATGTGGAATATAGATGTAAATGTGGAATGTGGAATTTGGAATATAGATGAAAATGTGGAATTGGGAATATAGATGAAAATGTGGAATGTGAAATTGGGAATACAGATGAAAATTTGGAATTTGGAATATAGATGAAAATGTGGAATGTGGAATTTGGAATATAGATGCAAATGTGGAATTTGGAATATAGATGTAAATGTGGAATTTGGAATATAGATGAAAATGTGGAATTTAGAATATAGATGAAAATGTGGAATGTGGAATTGGGAATATAGATGAAAATGTGGAATTTGGAATATAGATGCAAATGTGGAATGTGGAATTTGGGATATAGATGCAAATGTGGAATTTGGAATATAGATGCAAAGGTGAAATGTGGAATATAGATGCAAATGTGGAATTTGGAATATAGATGCAAATGTGGAATTTGGAATATAGATGCTAATGTGGAATTTGGAATATCGATGCAAATGTGGAATGTGGAATTTGGAATATAGATGCAAATGTGGAATTTGGAATATAGATGCAAATGTGGAATTTAGAATATAGATGCAAATGTGGACTGTGGAATATAGATGCAAATGTGGAATGTGGAATTTGGAATATAGATGCAAATGTGGAATTTGGAATATAGATGTAAATGTGGAATGTGGAATTTGGAATATATATGCAAATGTAGAATGTGGAATTTGGAATATAGATGCTAATGTGGAATTTGGAATATCGATGCAAATGTGGAATGTGGAATTTGGAATATAGATGCAAATGTGGAATTTGGAATATAGATGAAAATGTGGAATTGGGAATATAGATGAAAATGTGGAATTGGGAATATAAATGAAAATGTGGAATTTGGAATATAGATGAAAATGTGGAATTGGGAATATAGATGAAAATGTGGAATGTGGAATTGGGAATATAGATGAAAATGTGGAATTTGGAATATAGATGAAAATGTGGAATGTGAAATTGGGAATATACATGAAAATTTGGAATTTGGAATATAGATGAAAATGTGGAATTTGGAATATAGTTGAAAATGTGGAATTGGGAATATAGATGAAAATGTGGAATGTGGAATTGGGAATATAGATGAAAATGTGGAATTTGGAATATAGATGAAAATGTGGAATGTGGAATTTGGAATATAGATGTAAATCTGGAATGTGGAATTGGGAATATAGATGAAAATGTGGAATTTGGAATATAGATGTAAATGTGGAATGTGGAATATAGATGCAAATGTGGAATTTGGAATATAGATGCAAATGTGGAATTTGGAATATAGATGCAAATGTGGAATGTGGAATTTGGAATATAGATGCAAATGTGGAATTTGGAATATAGATGCAAATGTGGAATTTGGAATATAGATGAAAATGTGAAATGTTGAATATAGATTAAAATGTGGAATTTGGAATATAGATTCAAATGTGGAATGTGGAATTTGGAATGTAGATGCAAATGTGGAATGTGGAATTGGAATATAGATACAAATGCAGAATTTGGAATATAGATGTAAATGTGGAATTTAGAATATAGATGAAAATGTGGAATGTGGAATTTGGAATATAGATGAAAATGTGGAATTGGGAATATAGATGAAAATGTGGAATTTGGAATATAGATGCAAATGTGGAATGTGGAAGTTGGAATATAGATGAAAATGTGGAATTGGGAATATAGATGCAAATGTGGAATGTGGAATATAGATGAAAATGTGGAATTGGGAATATAGATGAAAATGTGGAATGTGGAATTTGGAATAAAGATGAACATGTGGAATATAGATGAAAATGTGGAATGTGGAATTTGGAATATAGATGAAAATGTGGAATGTGGAATTTGGAATATAGATGAAAATGTGGAATGTGAAATTTGGAATATAGATGTGAATGTGGAATGTGGAATTTGGAATATAGATGAAAATGTGGAATTTGGAATATAGATGAAAATGTGGAATGTGGAATTTGGAATATAGATGTAAATGTGGAATGTGGAATTGGTAATATAGATGAAAATGTGGAATTTGGAATATAGATGCAAATGTGGAATTTGGAATATAGATGCAAATGTGGAATGTGGAATTTGGAATATCGATGCAAATGTGGAATTTGGAATATAGATGCAAATGTGGAATTTGGAATATAGATGCTAATGTGGAATGTGGAATTTGGAATATCGATGCAAATGTGGAATGTGGAATTTGGAATATAGATGCGAATGTGGAATTTGGAATATAGATGCGAATGTGGAATTTGGAATATAGATGCAAATGTGGAATTTGGAATATAGATGAAAATGTGGAATGTGGAATGTAGATGAAAATGTGGAATTTGGAATGTAGATGCAAATGTGGAATGTGGAATATAGATGTAAATATGGAATGTGGAATTTGGAATATAGATGCAAATGTGGAATTTGGAATATAGATACAAATGTGGAATTTGGAATATAGATGTAAATGTGGAATGTGGAATTTGGAATATAGATACAAATGTGGAATTTGGAATATAGATGAAAATGTGGAATTTAGAATATAAATGAAAATGTGGAATGTGGAATTGGTAATATAGATGAAAATGTGGAATTTGGAATATAGATGAAAATGTGGAATGTGGAATTTGGAATATAGATGAAAATGTGGAATTTGGAATATAGATGAAAATGTGTAATGTGGAATATAGATGAAAATGTGTAATGTGGAATATAGATGAAAATGTGGAATTTGTAATGTAGATGCAAATGAGGAATTTGGAATATAGATGTAAATGTGGAATGTGGAATTTGGAATATAGATGAAAATGTGGAATTTGGAATATAGATGCAAATGTGGAATGTGGAATTTGGAATATAGATGCAAATGTGGAATGTGGAATTTGGAATATAGATGTAAATGTGGAATATAGATGAAAATGTGGAATTTTGAATATAGATGAAAATGTGGAATTGGGAATATTGATGAAAATGTGGAATGTGGAATTTGGAATATAGATGAAAATGTGGAATTTGGAATATAGATGAAAATGTGGAATTGGGAATATAGATGAAAATGTGGAATGTGGAATGTGGAATATAGATGAAAATGTGGAATTTGGAATTTGGAATATAGATGAAAATGTGGAATTTGGAATATAGATGAAAATGTGGAATTGGGAATATAGATGAAAATGTGTATTGTGGAATTGGGAATATAGATGCAAATGTGGAATGTGGAATTTGGAATATAGATGAAAATGTGGAATGTGACATTGGGAATATAGATGAAAATTTGGAATTTGGAATATAGATGGAAATGTGGAATTGGGAATATAGATGAAAATTTGGAATGTGGAATTGGGAATATAGATGAAAATGTGGAATTGGGAATATAGATGAAAATGTGGAATGTGAAATTGGGAATACAGATGAAAATTTGGAATTTGGAATATAGATGAAAATGTGGAATTTGGAATTTGGAATATAGATGCAAATGTGGAATGTGGAATTTGGAATATAGATGCAAATGTGGAATTTGAATATAGATGTAAATGTGGAATGTGGAATGTGGAATTTGGAATATAGATGAAAATGTGGAATTTGGAATATAGATGAAAATGTGGAATTGGGAATATAGATGAAAATGTGGAATGTGAAATTTGGAATATAGATGAAAATGTGGAATTTGGAATATAGATGAAAATGTGGAATTGGGAATATAGATGAAAATCTGGAATGTGGAATTGGGAATATAGACGAAAATGTGTGATTTGGAATATGGATGAAAATGTGGAATTTGGAATATAGATGAAAATGTGTAATTGGGAATATAGATGAAAATGTGGAATGTGGAATTTGGAATATAGATGAAAATGTGGAATGTGGAATTTGGAATATAGATAAAAATGTGGAATGTGAAATTTGGAATATAGATGTAAATGTAGAATGTGGAATTTGGAATATAGATGAAAATGTGTAGTGTGGAATTTGGAATATAGATGAAAATGTGGAATGTGGAATTGGGAATATAGATGAAAATGTGGAATGTGGAATTTGGGATATAGATGAAAATGTGGAATGTGGAATTTGGGATATAGATGCAAATGTGGAATGTGGAATTATGAATTTGGAATATAGATGCAAATGTGGAATTTGTAATATAGATGCAAATGTGGAATTTGGAATATAGATGAAAATGTGGAATTGGGAATATAGATGAAAATGTGGAATTTGGAATGTAGATGCAAATTAGGAATTTGGAATATAGATACAAATGTGGAATTGGGAATATAGATGCAAATGTGGAATTTGGAATATAGATGTAAATCTGGAATGTGGAATTTGGAATATAGATGCAAATGTGGAATGTGGAATTTGTAATATAGATGCAAATGTGGAATGTGGAATTGGGAATATAGATGAAAATGTGGAATGTGGAATTTGGAATATAGATGCAAATGTGGAATGTGGAATATAGATGAAAATGTGGAATTTGGAATATAGATGCAAATGTGGAATGTGGAATTTGGAATATAGATGTAAATCTGGAATGTGGAATGTGGAATTTGGAATATAGATGAAAATGTGGAATTTGGAATATAGATGCAAATGTGGAATTTGGAATATAGATGAAAATGTGGAATTGGGAATATAGATGAAAATGTGGAATTTAGAATATAGATGAAAATGTGGAATGTGGAATTGGGAATATAGATGAAAATGTGGAATTTGGAATATAGATGCAAATGTGGAATGTGGAAGTTGGAATATAGATGCAAATGTGGAATTTGGAATATAGATGCAAATGTGGAATTTGGAATATAGATGAAAATGTGGAATTGGGAATATAGATGAAAATTTGGAATGTAGATGCAAATGAGGAATTTGGAATATAGATGTAAATGTGGAATGTGGAATTTGGAATATAGATGAAAATGTTGAATTTGGAATATAGATGCAAATGTGGAATGTGGAATATAGATGCAAATTTGGAATTTGGAATATAGATGCTAATGTGGAATGTGGAATTTGGAATATAGATGTAAATGTGGAATGTGGAATGTGGAATCTGGAATATAGATGAAAATGTGGAATTTGGAATATAGATGAAAATGTGGAATGTGGAATTTGGAATATAGATGTAAATGTGGAATGTGGAATTGGGAATATAGATGAAAATGTGGAATTTGGAATATAGATGTAAATGTGGAATATGGAATATAGATGCAAATGTGGAATTTGGAATATAGATGCAAATGTGGAATGTGGAATTTGGAATATAGATACAAATGTGGAATGTGGAATATAGATGCAAATGTGGAATGTGGAATATAGATGCAAATGTGGAATTTGGAATATAGATGCAAATGTGGAATTTGGAATATAGATGCAAATGTGGAATGTGGAATTTGGAATATAGATGCAAATGTGGAATTTGGAATATAGATGCAAATGTGGAATTTGGAATATAGATGAAAATGTGAAATGTTGAATATAGATTAAAATGCGGAATTTGGAATATAGCTGCAAATGTGGAATGTGGAATTTGGAATATAGATTCAAATGTGGAATGTGGAATTTGGAATGAAGATGCAAATGTGGAATGTGGAATTTGGAATATAGATACAAATGCGGAATTTGGAATATAGATGTAAATGTGGAATTTAGAATATAGATGAAAATGTGGAATGTGGAATTTGGAATATAGATGAAAATGTGGAATGTGGAATGTGGAATTGGGAATATAGATGAAAATGTGGAATTTGGAATATAGATGCAAATGTGGAATGTGGAATTTGGAATATAGATGCAAATGTGGAACTTGGAATATAGATGCAAATGTGGAATTTGGAATATAGATGAAAATGTGGAATTGGGAATATAGATGAAAATGTGGAATTTGGAATGTAGATGCAAATGAGGAATTTGGAATATAGATGTAAATGTGGAATGTGGAATGTGGAATTTGGAATAAAGATTCAAATGTGGACTGTGGAATTTGGAATATAGATGCAAATGTGGAATTGGGAATATAGATGCAAATGTGGAATTTGGAATATAGATGTAAATCTGGAATGTGGAATTTGGAATATAGATGCAAATGTGGAATGTGGAATTTGTAATATAGATGCAAATGTGGAATGTGGAATTGGGAATATAGATGAAAATGTGGAATGTGGAATTTGGAATATAGATGCAAATGTGGAATGTGGAATTTGGAATATAGATGTAAATCTGGAATGTGGAATGTGGAATTTGGAATATAGATGAAAATGTGGAATTTGGAATATAGATGCAAATGTGGAATTTGGAATATAGATGAAAATGTGGAATTGGGAATATAGATGAAAATGTGGAATTTAGAATATAGATGAAAATGTGGAATGTGGAAGTTGGAATATAGATGCAAATGTGGAATTTGGAATATAGATGCAAATGTGGAATTTGGAATATAGATGAAAATGTGGAATTGGGAATATAGATGAAAATTTGGAATGTAGATGCAAATGAGGAATTTGGAATATAGATGTAAATGTGGAATGTGGAATTTGGAATATAGATGAAAATGTTGAATTTGGAATATAGATGCAAATGTGGAATGTGGAATATAGATGCAAATTTGGAATTTGGAATATAGATGCTAATGTGGAATGTGGAATTTGGAATATAGATGTAAATGTGGAATGTGGAATGTGGAATCTGGAATATAGATGAAAATGTGGAATTTGGAATATAGATGCAAATGTGGAATGTGGAATTTGGAATATAGATGCAAATGTGGAATGTGGAATTTGGAATATAGATGAAAATGTGGAATGTGAAATTGGGAATATAGATGAAAATGTGGAATGTGAAATTGGGAATATAGATGAAAATGTGGAATTTGGAATATAGATGAAAATGTGGAATTTGGAATGTAGATGCAAATGTGGAATTTGGAATATAGATGAAAATGTGGACTTTGGAATTTGGAATATAGATGAAAATGTGGAATTTGGAATATAGATGAAAATGTGGAATTGGGAATATAGATGAAAATGTGGAATGTGGAATTTGGAATATAGATGAAAATGTGGAATTTGGAATATAGATGAAAATGTGGACTTTGGAATTTGGAATATAGATGAAAATGTGGAATTTGGAATATAGATGAAAATGTGGAATTGGGAATATAGATGAAAATGTGGAATGTGGAATTTGGAATATAGATGAAAATGTGGAATTGGGAATATAGATGAAAATGTGGAATTTGGAATATAGATGCAAATGTGGAATGTGGAATTTGGAATATAGATGTAAATCTGGAATGTGGAATGTGGAATTTGGAATATAGATGAAAATGTGGAATTTTGAATATAGATGCAAATGTGGAATTTGGAATATAGATGAAAATGTGGAATTGGGAATATAGATGAAAATGTGGAATTTAGAATATAGATGAAAATGTGGAATGTGGAATTGGGAATATAGATGAAAATGTGGAATTTGGAATATAGATGCAAATGTGGAATGTGGAAGTTGGAATATAGATGCAAATGTGGAATTTGGAATATAGATGCAAATGTGGAATTTGGAATATAGATGTAAATCTGGAATGTGGAATGTGGAATTTGGAATATAGATGAAAATGTGGAATTTGGAATATAGATGCAAATGTGGAATTTGGAATATAGATGAAAATGTGGAATTGGGAATATAGATGAAAATTTGGAATGTAGATGCAAATGAGGAATTTGGAATATAGATGTAAATGTGGAATGTGGAATTTGGAATATAGATGAAAATGTTGAATTTGGAATATAGATGCAAATGTGGAATGTGGAATATAGATGCAAATTTGGAATTTGGAATATAGATGCTAATGTGGAATGTGGAATTTGGAATATAGATGTAAATGTGGAATGTGGAATGTGGAATTTGGAATATAGATGAAAATGTGGAATTTGGAATATAGATGAAAATGTGGAATGTGGAATTTGGAATATAGATGTAAATGTGGAATGTGGAATGTGGAATTGGGAATATAGATGAAAATGTGGAATTTGGAATATAGATGTAAATGTGGAATGTGGAATATAGATGCAAATGTGGAATTTGGAATATAGATGCAAATGTGGAATGTGGAATTTGGAATATAGATACAAATGTGGAATGTGGAATATAGATGCAAATGTGGAATGTGGAATATAGATGCAAATGTGGAATTTGGAATATAGATGCAAATGTGGAATTTGGAATATAGATGCAAATGTGGAATGTGGAATTTGGAATATAGATGCAAATGTGGAATTTGGAATATAGATGCAAATGTGGAATTTGGAATATAGATGAAAATGTGGAATGTTGAATATAGATTAAAATGTGGAATTTGGAATATAGCTGCAAATGTGGAATGTGGAATTTGGAATATAGATGCAAATGTGGAATGTGGAATTTGGAATGTAGATGCAAATGTGGAATGTGGAATTTGGAATATAGATACAAATGTGGAATTTGGAATATAGATGTAAATGTGGAATTTAGAATATAGATGAAAATGTGGAATGTGGAATTTGGAATATAGATGAAAATGTGGAATGTGGAATGTGGAATTGGGAATATAGATGAAAATGTGGAATTTGGAATATAGATGCAAATGTGGAATGTGGAATTTGGAATATAGATGCAAATGTGGAACTTGGAATATAGATGCAAATGTGGAATTTGGAATATAGATGAAAATGTGGAATTGGAAATATAGATGAAAATGTGGAATTTGGAATGTAGATGCAAATGAGGAATTTGGAATATAGATGTAAATGTGGAATGTGGACTGTGGAATTTGGAATATAGATGCAAATGTGGACTGTGGAATTTGGAATATAGATGCAAATGTGGAATGTGGAATTTGGAATATAGATGCAAATGTGGAATGTGGAATTTGGAATATAGATGAAAATGTGGAATGTGAAATTGGGAATATAGATGAAAATGTGGAATGTGAAATTGGGAATATAGATGAAAATGTGGAATTTGGAATATAGATGAAAATGTGGAATTTGGAATGTAGATGCAAATGTGGAATTTGGAATATAGATGAAAATGTGGAATTTGGAATATAGATGAAAATGTGGACTTTGGAATTTGGAATATAGATGAAAATGTGGAATTTGGAATATAGATGAAAATGTGGAATTGGGAATATAGATGAAAATGTGGAATGTGGAATTTGGAATATAGATGAAAATGTGGAATGTGAAATTGGGAATATAGATGAAAACGTGGAATGTGAAATTGGGAATATAGATGAAAATTTGGAATTTGGAATATAGATGAAAATGTGGAATTGGGAATATAGATGAAAATGTGGAATGTGGAATTTGGAATATAGATGAAAATGTGGAATGTGAAATTGGGAATATAGATGAAAATGTGGAATGTGAAATTGGGAATATAGATGAAAATTTGAAATTTGGAATATAGATGAAAATGTGGAATTGGGAATATAGATGAAAATTTGGAATGTGGAATTGGGAATATAGATGAAAATGTGGAATGTGAAATTGGGAATACAGATGAAAATTTGGAATTTAGAATATAGATGAAAATGTGGAATTTGGAATATAGATGAAAATGTGGAATTGGGAATATAGATGAAAATGTGCAATTTTGAATATAGATGCAAATGTGGAATGTGGAATTTGGAATATAGATGCAAATGTGGAATTTGGAATATAGATGTAAATGTGGAATGTGGAATTTGGAATATAGATGAAAATGTGGAATGTGAAATTGGGAATATAGATGAAAATGTGGAATTGGGAATATAGATGAAAATTTGGAATTTGGAATATAGATGAAAATTTGGAATTTGGAATATAGATGAAAATGTGGAATTTGGAATATAGATGAAAATGTGGAATTGGTAATATAGATGAAAATGTGGAATATGGAATTGGGAATATAGATGAAAATGTGGAATTTGGAATATAGATGAAAATGTGTAATTGGGAATATAGATGAAAATGTGGAATGTGTAATTTGGAATATAGATGAAAATGTGGAATGTGGAATTTGGAATATAGATGAAAATGTGGAATGTGAAATTTGGAATATAGATGTAAATGTGGAATGTGGAATTTGGAATATAGTTGAAAATGTGGAATGTGGAATTTGGAATATAGATGAAAATGTGGAATTTGGAATGTGGAATTGGGAATATAGATGAAAATGTTGAATTTGGAATATAGATGCAAATGTGGAATGTGGAATTTGGGATATAGATGCAAATGTGGAATGTGGAATTTGGAATATAGATGCAAATGTGGAATGTGGAATATAGATGCAAATGTGGAATTTGGAATATAGATGCAAATGTGGAATTTGGAATATAGATGAAAATGTGGAATTGGGAATATAGATGAAAATGTGGAATTTGGAATATAGATGAAAATGTGGAATTGGGAATATAGATGCAAATGTGGATTTTGGAATATAGATGTAAATGTGGAATGTGGAATGTGGAATTTGGAATATAGATGAAAATGTGGAATTTGGAATATAGATGAAAATGTGGAATTTGGAATTTGGAATGTAGATGAAAATGTGGAATTGGGAATATAGATGAAAATGTGGAATTTGGAATACAGATGCAAATGTGGAATTTGGAATATAGATGCTAATGTGGAATGTGGAATTTGGAATATAGATGCAAATGTGGAATGTGGAATTTGGAATTTGGAATATAGATGCAAATGTGGAATTTGGAATATAGATGAAAATGTGGAATTTGGAATATAGATGAAAATGTGGAATTGGGAATATAGATGAAAATGTGGAATTTGGAATGTAGATGCTAACGTTAGAGCAGCAGAGGTACGACGCTAACGTTAGAACAGCAGAGGTACGACGCTAGCATTAGAGCAGCAGAGGTACAACACTAACGTTAGAGCAGCAGCGTTACGACGCTAACGTTAGAACAGCAGCGTTACGACGCTAACATTAGAGCAGCAGCGTTATGATGCTAACGTGAGAGCAGCAGTGTTACGACACTAGCGTTAGAGCAGCAGAGGTACGACGCTAGTGTTAGAGCAGCAGAGGTACAACGCTAACGTTAGAGCAGCAGTGTTACGACGCTAACGTTGGAGCAGCAGCGTTACGACGCTAGCGTTAGAGCAGCAGAGGTACGACGCTAACGTTAGAGCAGCAGCGTTACGACGCTAACGTTAGAGCAGCAGCGTTACGACGCTAACGTTAGAGCAGCAGTGTTATGACGCTAACGTTAGAGCAGCAGAGATGATAACAATATAATAATCAATATTCTTTTATAGAGGTGCTGTGATGTCATGTTTGTGTTCTTTATCATCCATAAACGAGTAGAAAACAGCCAGTGTAAACAAAATAAAGACAAGAGTAAATGCAGACGTAAACAAACATAGTCTTGTTCAGTGTGTGAGCGGCTTCATCACATGGGAACATGTGCAGGTATGTGTCTGTAAAGACTCTTTTAAACCATGGCTGCCGCCCCACAGGCACCTAATGACATTCTACACACGCTTTCCCTTTTCAATGTTTCATACAGCGCTTACAAAACCAGCTCCAGTCGCTTTACTGATAAATTCCTGGAAAATTACCATGAGATCACACTGCGCTGCTTAAGATCTTCCAGCTGCTCCGGATTTCTGCCGGTTATTTGTTCACCATCTGAAAATGACACAAAGACTGTCTGTCACTCCACTGTTATGAAGGGTTACAGGAGGAGGTGGGAGGAGGTGAAGAAAACAAGAGAAAAGGGAGGAAAGAGGATATATATATATATATATATATATATATATATATATATATATATATATATATATATATATATATATATATATATATATATATATAGGCAGCTCGGAAGTCAGCCACAGCCAAATACCTACAGAGGGTAAGACAGGTCCTGAAAAGTCAGCTGAACGGCAAAAATAAGATCCAGGCCATTAACACCTATGCCCTGCCAGTAATCAGATACCCAGCTGGGATAATATCCTGGCCACTGGAAGAGATACAAGCCACTGATATCAAGACAAGGAAACTCCTTACCATGCATGGAGGGTTCCACCCCAAGTCCAGTGTCCTGAGGCTGTACACTAAGCGAAAGGAAGGGGGCCGAGGACTAGTAAGTGTCAGAACTACTGTCCAGGAGGAAACGGCGAACCTCCAGGAATACATCAAGAAAATGGCCCCCAATGACCAACTGCTAAGTGAATGCCTCAGGCAACAAAAGCCCAGTAAGGTCGAGGAACCAGAGGGGCTATCATGGAGGGACAAACCCTTGCATGGCGTGTACCATCGACAAATTGAGGAAGTGGCTGATATGGAAAAGACATACCAGTGTCTGGAAAAGGCTGGACTAAAGGACAGCACAGAGACACTACTCATGGCTGCACAAGAACAAGCCCTGAACACCAGAGCAATAGAGGCCGGGGTCTACCACATAAGACAGGACCCCAGGTGTAGGCTGTGTAGAGAAGCCCCTGAAACAGTCCAGCACATCACAGCAGGGTGTAAGATGGTGGCAGGTAAGGCATACATGGAGAGGCATAACCAGGTAGCGGGCATACTGTACAGGAACATCTGTAAAGAGTATGGACTGGAGGTCAAGGGTCAAGATGGGAGAACCCCCCAAAGGTGACAGAGAACAAACAGGCCAAGATCCTGTGGGACTTCCAGATCCAGACTGACAAGATGGTGATGGCCAATCAGCCTGACATAGTGGTGGTGGATAAACATGAGAAGACAGTGGTGGTGATAGATGTAGCAGTCCCCAGTGATAGCAACATGAGAAAGAAAGAACATGAGAAGAGAAGAGAAATACCAAGGGCTGAAAGAGGAGTTAGAGAAAATGTGGAGTGTGAAGGCAACGGTGGTACCAGTAGTGATCGGAGCATTAGGGGCAGTGACCCCCAAGCTGGGAGAATGGCTCCAGCAAATACCAGGAACAACATCAGAGATCTCTGTACAAAAGAGTGCATTGCTAGGAACAGCTAAGATCCTGCGCAGAACCCTCAGGCTCCCAGGCCTCTGGTAGAGGACCCGAGCCTGAAGGAGACACCGCCCACGTGGGGCGAGAGGAACATTTTTTTTTAATATATATATATATATATATATATATATATATATATATATATATATATATATATAATTTTATTTTTGAATATGTTTTGGATTTTTCTTCACTTTTTGGTGTTACTTCATTTATTTATTGTAATTTTTGCATGTTTTTGCACAAAGCAGTAAACTGATGTCATGTTTTAATCATTAAATAATAATTTACGTTTCAATGATTTTACATGTGTATGTGTCATTCCAATAATGACATGAAATTCAATTTACAGCCCAATAGTAAGATAACAAAGTATTTTAATCATGATTAATCAAATGTAATCCAAAACATATAGATGCAATTAAATATTTTAAATATATAGATTACATAGATTAAATATTTTAAACATTAGATGAAATATTTTATTATATATTATAAAATAAATACATGTTGTTGCTCACAGAAGGTGTGACTTTGTTATTTTACTTACTTTAACTTGTGTTATCTGTTTATCTGTTCCTTTTTGGTTTCTGCTCTTGTCTCACTAAGGCTATTTTTCAAACAAGGGAATAAAATAAAATATATATTTTATACTATTTAACATTTGTAGTTGCATAAATGTTTTAATATTTTGTGTTCACCCATGTACTTTATTCTTTATTATTTGGAAGTTTCTTTATGGTGCATTTATTTTGATATTGTCCTGTCTGTATGTCACTTCCTGTTTTGTAGGTCAAAGGTTATAAATCAAAGCGGTTGACTCCATGCAGGTTTTAAATTGGCGTATAAGCTCAGGTCTCAACGTTTCAACAAGTTTTACGATGAAGACACAAGCATCACATGGTTAAAGCCATCCTTTAAATGGTACGTGTTACTTATCTTTGACTTATTTTGACTTTATTCCAGTGTCAATTTGAACATATGATTCAATCTGTTTGTTTTGTCATCAGTTTTCCAGTGTTTATTGTCTTCATTGTGGTGCTTTTCATAAACTCAAGTAAACAGGAACCCTCCACCTGTTGACTGACTCTCCAATACTCTGGTTTTGACGTTTCCTCATGTCATGACCTTTGACCTGTGTTTAGACTCTTTCCTGACCCACACTGGTCCTGCATTCGACATGTGACTGCTGCTTTACCCTGCTCAACAGGATGTTTAGTTTTATCCTTTGGACTGATTTTGATTGTGTGTTTTTGATCATTTTTGCCTGACCTCTGACCTCTGTGTTTGTGTGCTGTGTCCCAGCCGTACACACAGAGGGGAGGATCCACATACCAGAACCAGCTGATTATTCTTCTATAAATAAACTTTAAACGGTCATTGCTGGTGTGAGTCGTGCTTCTGGCTTCAGTCAATAATCACAGCAGTTACAAAAACCAGTGTTTCTGGACATTTCCGCCCAAACCAAGGATGTGAAGACAAAGTGACTTCTTTTAATGATTGTTTTCCAACCAAGAACGATCTGGAACTAGTATTGACAGAATGTCTAATCTCCAGTTTCTATGACAACCTGTTCTGGAATTAGAGCCAATAATGTGATTTTGACCTTTCTGCTAAATGTGACCTTGAACTTTGACCTTTTGCAATATTGATAATTAGGTTATATGTATATATGTGTCGGTGTGTGTAATATTATGATAATATATCCAGTATTGATTAAGTTATAGCGTGATATGTTTATGTTTGACACAAACAGTGTTACACAAGTTAATTTCGAAACATGTCACCTTTGACCTCCAGAGATCTGAAAAACTATTGGTCGGAGGTGATAACACCAATTATTAGAATTGTATAAATCTTCATTCTGCATCATTTGGTACCAATCAATGTTTGTTGTCACTGCTAACAGCTGTACATCTTATCACCCTTTATCAGTGGTTGGGCAGTGTTAGCTACTGCTACGTGTGGGTGCACAGCGGTTAGCAGTGTTAGCTATTAGCAGTGTTAGCTACTGCTACGTGTGGGTGCACAGCGGTTAGCAGTGTTAGCTATTAGCAGTGTTAGCTACTGCTACGTGTGGGTGCAGAGCGGTTAGCAGTGTTAGCTATTAGCAGTGTTAGCTACTGCTACGTGTGGATGCACAGTGGTTAGCAGTGTTAGCTATTAGCAGTGTTAGCTACTGCTACGTGTGGGTGCACAGCGGTTAGCAGTGTTAGCTATTAGCAGTGTTAGCTACTGCTACGTGTGGGTGCACAGCGGTTAGCAGTGTTAGCTATTAGCAGTGTTAGCTACTGCTACATGTGGGTGCACAGCGGTTAGCAGTGTTAGCTATTAGCAGTGTTAGCTACTGCTACGTGTGGGTGCACAGCGGTTAGCAGTGTTAGCTATTAGCAGTGTTAGCTACTGCTACGTGTGGATGCACAGTGGTTAGCAGTGTTAGCTATTAGCAGTGTTAGCTACTGCTACGTGTGGGTGCACAGCGGTTAGCAGTGTTAGCTATTAGCAGTGTTAGCTACTGCTACATGTGGGTGCACAGCGGTTAGCAGTGTTAGCTATTAGCAGTGTTAGCTACTGCTACGTGTGGGTGCACAGCGGTTAGCAGTGTTAGCTATTAGCAGTGTTAGCTACTGCTACGTGCGGGTGCACAGTTGTTAGCAGTGTTCGCTGTTAGCAGCGTTAGCAGCTGCTACGTGGAGGTGCACAGCTGTTAGCAGTGACAATGCTAGCGCATTGATCACTATTGAGAGAAAGTAGCTCCAAGCAAATACGAGGTGTGAGTTTTTGTTCAGTGACAGTTTTGTTATGTAAATAAATCACTCATTCCAACACATACTGTTTTGTGAAGAAACACATTTTATTTTGTTGACCCCAGGAAACCTGCCGGGACTACTTTGGCTTTGACCAAAACCGGACCAGAACTGGGCTCACAGGACACTGTCGGGGTAAGTCAGTGTGGGTGCACCAGAGTAAAGGGGCGGAGTCGGAAGAGAGGGGCGGAGTCACTGTAGGTGCACCAGAGTAAAGACACTGATGACAAACGCGTTCATCTGAAAAATCCCTTTAACGACCAAAGAAACATGTAGGTCATTATGGTATGATACCGTGGTCATACCTGCAGGTCTTAGGGTGACCCTCTTAGTTTAAACGAGGTAGATTTACATCTGGGTTAAAAATGGGTTAAAACGGAAAACAACTGGTGTCTGTTTTTTCCATTTTTCATTTAAACACAAAAAGTAAAACTGAAATACTGTATCGTTATCAGTTTTTTCATTTTGGTTTTGGAAAAAATAATGAAGAAACGACTTGTTTCATTTTATTTTGAAAAATGAATGATACAGAGATTTGCAAAGTTGAATAAAAGCCTCTTTCCACAAATGAATATGATGAATATTCTTTGGACACCTTCAGCATCTTCAAGTACTCTCTCTTTCGTTGTCCTATTTTTGGTTTTATTTTGAAAAACTAAAGAACGAATGATACACGGATGATGTCATTTTACGCAATAATTTGAATATCTCTAAGTGCATGTGAACGTATTCACTATTATCAATACCACAGACTCCACTAGATCTTACCTTATGGGACAAAGGATGACCTTCAACTGTAATAAAATACAGTTTTGATGGAAAAAAGTCGTTTAAGTCGGCAGTAAATGAACTGCCTGCATGCTAGTTTAACAACCTGAACAGTAAGTCAAGCCACAATGGACACGCTGATATGTGGATTAACTTTAAATCCAGTCCCTGAACTCATCATGACGCTGTGCCTTCAGTCACAGGTGCATGTTTTCATCCTCCTCCTTGTCTTAAACAGTGACTGTGACAGTGACAGCCAAAACGGTAACAGCCAAAACGGTAACAGCCAAAACGGTAACAGCCAAAACGGTAACAGCCAAAACGGTAACAGCCAAAACGGTAACAGCCAAAACGGTAACAGCTAAAACGGTAACAGCCAAAACAGTAACAGCCAAAACGGTAACAGCTAAAACGGTAACAGCCAAAACGGTAACAGCTAAAACAGTAACAGTCAAAACGGTAACAGCTAAAACGGTAACAGCCAAAACGGTAACAGCTAAAACGGTAACAGCCAAAACGGTAACAGCCAAAACGGTAACAGCCAAAACGGTAACAGCCAAAACGGTAACAGCCAAAACGGTAACAGCTAAAACGGTAACAGCCAAAACGGTAACAGCCAAAACGGTAACAGCCAAAACGGTAACAGCCAAAACGGTAACAGCCAAAACGGTAACAGCCAAAACGGTAACAGCTAAAACGGTAACAGCCAAACAGACCAGTGTGTAAAGTTGTCCCAAACTCTCACTCAGATTTTTCCGAAGAAAATCATGAAGATCAGCTGGACTTCTCTCTTCAAAATCAACCAGTTCAATGTCTTTTCCTTTGTCCATTATGGGTTAAAAATACAGCCGGCTCTTGAATTAACATGTTTGGTTCGTTTAGATATTCTCCAGATTGCCTCTTGTGAGGCTCTAGCAGGTGTTAAACCAATCACTGAACACGTACATGTCATGTTCAGTGTCAGACCTTCTTACCTTGGTTCACAGAATCCAGATCTGATTGGCTATTGTAACCTGACTGTTCCCGTTCACTTCCAGTGCAGAGAAATCTGCTGTTTATTCTGAAGGTTTCAAGCAAACTCATTTTACCTGACAACACAAGGTAGCTAAAATATAATTGATTAAAAACTCTACTATAAAAAACACCATTGGAAACTACTGGCCTAAAGAACACAGAGAATAGGCAATCATTTAGTTTACATTTTTATAAAAACAAAATAACATACATTTACTTTTCTGAGCATGTTTAGGCCAACAGAGAAGATCCTGACAGACCACCACTGGGTCCAACTCATAGTTTTTTTGTTCAACACTTTAAGGAAAATGAGGCAAAAAAGATGAGAGGAATGGAGTGCAGGGCCTTGAGGAAGGAGAAGTAGAAAAAGCAGAGAGCGAGGCCTTACCCTCCTCCATGCCCGGACTTTGACAAATGGATGTCTAATGACCTGAGATTAACTGGCTGAGAGGTCAAGATAAAAAAAAGACCCCTGAAGACAGACCTGAGGAAAAGACTAAAAAAAATCACAAGGCAAAGGAGAGTGAATGAGAGTGAGATGAATAGACTTCCCTCCTGAGGACAGAGAGTTTCCAGCTGTGGGTGAAGACTGTGAGGAGGAAAAAGATGGATTACACTGTTTGTCTTACTTAAGCTTCTTTAACTTGTGCTGTCAGAGGAGGATTCTGGGTAAAAAGTTTGACTGAAACACTACAGGCATTCACACAAATACACTAAAACAACTGCTAATTGTTAGCCTAGCTGTGCTAGCATACCCTAGTGTCAGTAAATCTAAGTCAGACAGTAATAGTCTAGTTTCCTAAATTTACCTGAAACTGTTCGACCAATCACAGTCAAGTATCAGACTTCAGGGTTTTAACTGTTTGTGACATTTCCAAACCTGACTTCCATCATCTGGCTGTGTTTTGCTACGCTCACACGAGGATCGAATCTGTTTTCAAACAAAGGAGCCAATCAGTGTCGCAGGGTGGGACTACCTGGAAGTGTTGTGACTGGTGTGACGGCAGTGTAGTCTGTTCAGACACTGGACTATTTCCAGTGTTTTGTCTATGGACTGGAAGATAATCCATAGTGACTGATCTAGTTTAATGTGTTAGCATTAGCGTTAGCACAGACTGGTGCTGCTTCACTGAGGTCTGAACTCTACCACTGATCTAGTTTAATGTGTTAGCGTTAGCGTTAGCATAGACTGGTGCTGCTTCACTGAGATCTGAACTCTACCACTGATCTAGTTTAATGTGTTAGCATTAGCGTTAGCACAGAGTGGTGCTGCTTCACTGAGATCTGAACTCTACCACTGATCTAGTTTAATGTGTTAGCGTTAGCGTTAGCACAGACTGGTGCTGCTTCACTGAGAGCTGAACTCTACCACTGATCTAGTTTAATGTGTTAGCGTTAGCGTTAGCATAGAC
>CM035797.1:46588908-46601408 GCA_020466265.1 Siphamia tubifer
GTCTAAAACTATACTCAAACTATATTTCATGGGTGGTTTTGTTTTATGTGACTTATAGGAGGCATGTTGCAGATAAACATTCAAATCATATTGTTTTGACTTAAGGACAATTAAAACATCTATTAAAACTTATTTGATTTTTCAAACAGTCTCCAGGTCTCACACCCTTATTTATGGTTCTGAATAAAGCAAACTCACCTTTGACCTCTTCACCCTCTCCTTTGCATCATTAGATAAACAATAACAACAAGGCGAGCGTGAGGGGAATTGAAAAGGTCAGAGGTCATTCTCTCTGTGTTAATGGAGGTCAAAGGTTACAAATACACCACATCCATAATGGACGTGTGTTTGCATCCATGTACATTCACAAAGGAGGCTGTATGTCCACAAAGGTCACAGGTCAACTTCTAAAACTGATCATTTACTAACGTTCATCATACTTGAAAACTTTGTATCGATCAGATTAATTTGTCCAGGACAGACGGACAAAAACTAACTCGTACAGAAACATTAAAACAACTGTATTATAAGGAAAGTTTCAGTTCAAGAAAATCACACTGATAGAAAAGTGCATAAATGACAGATAATAAAGTGACTGTGTAGAAGGAAAGGTCTGTAAAAGGTTAATATTTGTTTGTTTTACCACCACAACAACAAACATAAGAGCTGTCAACATGTGTCACTGTCAAGTACTGTAGATTATAGATAGATTGATTGTAGGTTATAGATAGATAGATTATATATTATTAATCCTTTTTCAAGGAAATTGCTTTTGTTATAGCAGGAGAAAAAACATTCAGAACGCCCATCATCACAGATCACACAAACATAAAGATCACTATTACCATCACTATTATTATTATTTCACTCTATTAATATAAGTGTAATCCATTGACTTAAACTGAATGTGGGTGAGAATAAAACTAATATCTAATTAATATAATATCCTTTTGGTAAAACATGTAAGCCTCAAACAACCTAAAAAAACTAAAAGGAGGAGTCAATAACAAAGAAATGACTCTGCAAATGATTTAAAGATGAAACAAAGGTTCAATTTAAACAAGTCAAACAAAGGAAGATGTTAGAAAAAAAAACAAGTGTCACTGCTTCGTCTGGAGAAATTGCTTTTTGTTTTCTCCCCTACATCTTTTCACAACCTTGTTTCAGCTCAGTAAATAAACTATCCATCATTGTTAACCATCTGGAGCGCTAGCCAATCACAAGCCTGGGGAAAGCTGTTACCGGGTGGTATGGGATGTGGCAGAATGTCGGATAAGGCCAATTGGCTCTGAAAGATTACGACTGAAAACATGTGTATTATGTTAGACACTGATACTCCCAAAGAAGAAAAACATGTGACGCCATGAAAAGAGCATAAATTAAACCATAAAGTGGTCAAACAAAACTAGGATTGATGTTCCATTCATGACATTGTTTGTTTGTAAGGACCATTTAAATATATTTGTGTTTGTTTCACTTCATTTGTTTTGTCCACAGAAAAAAATACTGTGAACTTTAGTTTGTTTCTTGGTGCAACCGATAAATTTCAAATTTTTTATTGATGCTGTTTGTTAGGTTATGTTTCTGAAACTGTGATTTTGACCTTTCTGCTAAATGCTACCTTGACCTTTGACCTTTTGCAATATTGATAATTTGGCTATATGTGCCCCACCACCAGTAAACCAGGCATAAGTGTGTGTAAATCCAAACAGAGTTATGTGTGTATCTTGGTAGAGTGGAAACTAAGGTTTAAGATGGTGAAAAAATGATGTTTCTATCACAAGTAGAACCAAAGTTATGGTCATTTTAATATCCACATTTGGACATATTTTACAATTTGCATATTTTTAGATATTGTCCGTTAAAGTTTTGGACTGTTTTGGGGGTAGGAAGTCCTTAGCAACGCATAATAATTTGTATCCCATTGACACAAATTGTTGACAGATGTTAAAGGACACTCTGATGGACATGTCACAGAAGTTTTATATATTATAATAATAGGACAGAAGTGTGACGTATTATAATCATTTGGCTTACACCATTGGACAGAACATTCAATATAAGCTTTTACCTCGTACCAAACACTTGGGTGTTTACCCACGGAACGGAGATCGTTTTGTTCGGCGAAAAGAGGTGGAAGTCGTCTTTGTCTTTGCTCAGCAATACCTGAACTTTTGTCACCGCTTAAATAATTGACTCAATAAACACCTTTATTGATTGGATTTCAATGTAATGACCACAGGAAGTGAACATAGAGGGTGTTAAGGTACCGTTTTTTGATAAGGTGTAAACACTAATAACAAATCACCTTCCAGCCTAAATTTGGCTGTAGCTCTGAACGGCTCAGTGCGACTTATGCCTGATTTCGTGGTGGCGGGTCACATATGTGTATATGTTATATTAGCACTAGTACAGTAAATGAAGCTAAAGCTAGGCTAGTTATATTAGCTTTAGTACAGGAAATGCAGCTAAAGCTAGGCTAGTTATAGTAGCTCTGGTACAGGAAATGCAGCTAAATCTAGGCTAGTTATATAAGCTAAAGTACAGGAAATTAAGCTAAAGCTATGCTAGTTATATTAGCTATAGTACAGTAAATGCAGCTAAAGCTAGGCTAGTTATAGTAGCTATAGTGCAGGAAATTAAGCTAAAGCTAGGCTAGTTATATAAGCTAAAGTACAGGAAATTAAGCTAAAGCTAGCTCGACATATTAGCACTATTAGGATGTAAAGTTCAGTAGAAAACTTGTTAGTCACTAGCATGATTTACAGCAGGTACTAAAGTCAATATCAGATCCTGTGGTGGAAACGGTAATGACTGAACTTTTGCTGAACAGCGCACATAAGTGTTCTGGAAGACTAAGGAGGAGGGGACGGGGCTCTGAGCACCATACGAAGAGGAGAGGTGTTTTCTTTTCTTTTTTTTTTTAATCGACCACAACAAAAAAACTTGAATTAATCATCAACATGGATATTTGGCCGAACTTAAAAATGTACTTAAAAATTTTAAGACAATAAGGTTCTGAGATTTTTTAAGTGAATTTACTAGATTTGACTGTGTATGTGGATATATATATATATATATATATATATATATATATATATATATATGCGGTTCAGTTGGTAGAGCAGGTCGTCGAATGACAGAAGGGTTCGTGTCCCCCCTCTGGCTGTCAAAGTGTCCACATGTCCAAGTGTCCTTGGACAAAGACACTGAACCCTTAGTCTCTCGAGAGGACTGACAGAACCTTAGAAACCTACTGGTGTATGAGTGTGTATGAATGGGTGAATGTGAGGCTAATGGAGAGTGTGTGAATGGGTGAATGTGAGGTGAATGGAAAGTGTGTGAATGGGTGAATGTTAGGCTAATGGAGAGTGTGTGAATGGGTGAATGTGAGGCTAATGGAGAGTGTGTGAATGGGTGAATGTGAGGCTAATGGAGAGTGTGTGAATGGGTGAATGTGAGGTTAATGTAAAGAGCTTTGAGCAGCATGACGGTGGAACAGAAGTGTAGAAGTGCAGAACATTTATTTATTTACTAATATTCAAAGGTTGTATGAACAGAATATTGTGTAAATTCTAGGTCTTTGTTTGATGCACATGTTCAAAGCATTGGGACAGTTTATTACAAAATGAAATAAGAAAATGATCACATTTTAGACGTTTATTCCAAAGTGCATCTCAACAGAGTGGTACTATAGTACAGGTAGTGGTACTATAGTACAGGTAGTGGTACTATAGTACAGGTAGTGGTACTATAGTACAGGTAGTGGTACTATAGTACAGGTAATGGTACTATAGTACAGGTAGTGGTACTATAGTACAGGTAATGGTACTATAGTACAGGTAGTGGTACTATAGTACAGGTAGTGGTACTATAGTACAGGTAATGGTACTATAGTACAGGTAGTGGTACTATAGTACAGGTAGTGGTACTATAGTACAGGTAGTGGTACTATAGTACAGGTAATGGTACTATAGTACAGGTAGTGGTACTATAGTACAGGTAATGGTACTATAGTACAGGTAGTGGTACTATAGTACAGGTAGTGGTACTATAGTACAGGTAATGGTACTATAGTACAGGTAGTGGTACTATAGTACAGGTAGTGGTACTATAGTACAGGTAATGGTACTATAGTACAGGTAGTGGTACTATAGTACAGGTAGTGGTACTATAGTACAGGTAATGGTACTATAGTACAGGTAGTGGTACTATAGTACAGGTAGTGGTTACTATAGTACAGGTAATGGTACTATAGTACAGGTAGTGGTACTATAGTACAGGTAGTGGTACTATAGTACAGGTAGTGGTACTATAGTACAGGTAGTGGTACTATAGTACAGGTAATGGTACTATAGTACAGGTAGTGGTACTATAGTACAGGTAATGGTACTATAGTACAGGTAGTGGTACTATAGTACAGGTAGTGGTACTATAGTACAGGTAATGGTACTATAGTACAGGTAGTGGTACTATAGTACAGGTAGTGGTACTATAGTACAGGTAGTGGTACTATAGTACAGGTAATGGTACTATAGTACAGGTAGTGGTACTATAGTACAGGTAGTGGTACTATAGTACAGGTAGTGGTACTATAGTACAGGTAGTGGTACTATAGTACAGGTAATGGTACTATAGTACAGGTAGTGGTACTATAGTACAGGTAATGGTACTATAGTACAGGTAGTGGTACTATAGTACAGGTAATGGTACTATAGTACAGGTAGTGGTACTATAGTACAGGTAGTGGTACTATAGTACAGGTAGTGGGTTTACTTTGTTACTTCAAACTCTGCAGCAGCCTGTGTTGTGTTTTTGTCCAACAGTCAGTAGAACAGTGAACAGTGGTGAGACTTCCAACATAGAACAAACACTTCATTAGTTACTACCCAGGTGTTGGTTCTATTATTTCCATTATGTTTGACATTGTTCATGGATGTGGAAACATGAAGGGAAAATTAACAACATATATTTAAATAAAGAGTCCTATCAGGTTCTATGGAACATTTGTTTTTCCTGCTGAAGGAACCACTGGTTTAAAATGATGGTGAACACTATCAGGCAAATGACTGTTTTTTGGTGACGTACTTTTGATTCTAACTCCAGAACAGAGGGTCACAGAACTTTCAGATTGGTACCAAACAATGCAGAATGAAGATTTATACAATTCTAATTGTTGTTGTTATCACCTACGACCAATAGTTTTTCAGATCTGTGGAGGTCAAAGGTGACATGTGTCCAAATTAACTTGTGTAACACTGTGTCAAACATAGACATATCACGCTATAACTTAATCAATACTGGATATATTATCATAATATTACACACACTGACACATATATTTATATATATATATATAACCAAATTATCAATATTGTAAAAGGTCAAAGGTCAACGTCACATTTCGCAGTAAGGTCAAAATCACATTATTGGCTCTAATTCAAGAACAGGTTGTCATAGAAACTGGAGATTGACACACAATAGGGGCGGGGTTAAACATTCACTGAATATTAGTTATGACCTTTTAGTTAATTGTGACCTTGACCTTTGACCCTGACTCAAATGGATCATTGTATCTGATGCACATTAGCTATATGTATATATCTATAGTATTCATTGAGTTATAGATGATATGTCTGTGTGGGTACACACACACACACTCACAGACACACACACACACTCACAGACGCACATACTCACTCACAGACACACACGCGCACACAGACACACACGCGCACACAGACACACATGCGCACACACTCTCACGCACACACACTCTCAGACACACACACAGACACACAAAGGTGATTAAATTAATCTCTTCAAGCCAATGTTGGTCAGATTAATAATAATAATAATAATTATATATAATTAAATGTTTACGAATCATTGGGTTTTTACACGTTAAGTTTTACATCGTGGACTTTCACACTCATTTCTTTGAGGGTTAAACTGTCAACATGTGTCCAATAAAAACCCACAACCATAAAATCTTTTGGAATCCACTTTGTATTGTGTATCGATTTCAGCCGACGTGTAAATCTCCTCCCCAGCTGAAATCCATCATGTTCTGTGTTTACATTTCTGTCTGTGAGTGAGTTAATTCTGGAGCCACAGGCGCTACCATGAAAAAAAAAAAACAACTAAAGATTGATAACTTTTGTTTGTGGTTTAGAGATACACGTCTTTATCGACGCTGTCACACAGAGAGTGTAATATGTGTTACACTACTGACACCGTATGCAGATTATTTATAAGAGTGTGTTGAGGAAAAGTGGAAGCGACTGGGGGGGGGTTGATGATAAGGTGTATTCATCAAAACCAACAGCAGCAGGTGGCAGAATAAAACCTCAAGGTGTAAATATTTGTCAAGCGGAGTGTAGCAGAGTGTGGATGAATTCATGAGACGTAGATGCGCTCCAACGTTGCAAACAAAATGGAATACTAATCTGTGTTTGGAAAATGACGCAGCGCTGCATGACTGAGGGAATAAAAGGAGTTGTTTCCACTGCAACATTCTGTTACTACCACTGTGAAGGCAAACAAAGGAGGCGTTGTCATGACGACACAGCCGCCAACTTTCTGTTTTGTGTTCGTTTAAGATGAAAGTTGCACCAGAATAAAATAAATATGGACATAATAATAATAATAATAATGATAATGATAATGGGTTGGATTTATGTAACAGTTATGGATTTATATCACGTCGCAGCGTCACTTTGTTAGGCCCGCCCTCTGACTTTATACTTCACTGTGATTGGTTGACCAGTTTCAGGAAAATCTAGACAAAAGTTACATTGAGTGAAACTAGACTACGATAGAACATTAGATTTACTGATGCTAGGAGGAGCTAGCATGTCTAGGCTACTACGATAGAATATTAGATTTACGGATACTAGGAGAAGCTAGCATGGCTAGGCTACCTTGATAAAACATGAGATTTACTGACACTAAGAGGAGCTAGCGTGGCTAGGCTACTACGATAGAACATTAGATTTACTGATGCTAGGAGGAGCTAGCATGGCTAGGCTACTACAATAGAACATTAGATTTACTGATGCTAGGTGGAGCTAGCATGGCTAGGCTACCTTGATAAAACATTGGATTTACTGACGCTAGGAGGAGCTAGCATGGCTAGACTACCTTGATAGAACATTGGATTTACTGACGCTAGGAGGAGCTAGCATGGCTAGACTACCTTGATAGAACATTGGATTTACTGACGCTAGGAGGAGCTAGCATGACTAGACTACCTTGATAGAACATTGGATTTACTGATGCTAGGAGGAGCTAGCATGGCTCAGCTACTACGATAGAAAGTTAGATTTACTGACGCTAGGAAGAGGTAGGGTGGCGAGGTTACTACGATAGAACATTAGATTTACGGATGCTAGGAGGAGTTAGCGTGGCTAGGCTACTACGATAGAACATTGGATTTACTGACGCTAGGAGGAGCTAGCATGGCTAGGCTACTACAATAGAACATTAGATTTACTCACGCTAGGTGGAGCTAGCATGTCTAGGCTACTACGATAGAATATTAGATTTACGGACGCTAGGAGGAGGTAGCATGGCTAGGCTACTACGATAGAACATTAGATTTACTGATGCTAGGAGGAGCTAGTGTGGCTAGGCTACTACGATAGAACATTAGATTTACTGATGCTAGGAGGAGCTAGTGTGGCTAGGCTACAATGATAGAACATTAGATTTACTGATGCTAGGAGGAGCTAGTGTGGCTAGGCTACTACGATAGAATATTAGATTTACTGACGCTAGGAGGAGCTAGTGTGGCTAGGCTACTATGACAGAACATTATTTATTGATTACTATAGTACTGTATGTACAGTACTATATTTATGTGTACTGTAGTACTGTACATACAGTACTGTATTTGTGTACTATAGTACTGTACATACAGTACTGTATTTATGTGTACTATAGTACTGTACATACAATAATGTATTTATGTTTACTATAGTACTGTACGTACAGTACTGTATTTATGATTACTATAGTACTGTACGTAGAGTACTATATTGTTTGCTATAGTACTGTATGTACAGTGCTGTATTTATGTGTACTATAGTACTGTATGTACAGTACTGTATTTGTGTACTATAGTACTGTATGTACAGTACTGTATTTATGTGTACTATAGTACTGTATGTACAGTACTGTATTTATGTTTACTATAGTACTGTATGTACAGTACTGTATTTATGTGTACTATAGTACTGTACATACAGTACTGTATTTATGTTTACTATAGTACTGTATGTACAGTACTGTATTTATGTGTACTATAGTACTGTATGTACAGTACTGTATTTATGTGTACTATAGTATTGTACATACAGTACTGTATTTATGTGTACTATAGTTCTTCTTCTTGTTCGTCCCTCGAGTCGAGGATGACCAATGCCTCAGTTCACTTCTGGTGGGTCCGGAGATGGCTGATGAGGCCAATCCGGGCCAGGAATTCTCTCCCACACGTTGAGCACCAATGGGTGGGACAGGTTGTGTTACTAGTAGTAGTCTTGGCCTTACGCAATGCACGCTTCTCAACTGCGGCGTTGATCCTTTTCTCTTCCGCTTTAGCAGCACCCGTATGTGTCAGCTGGCGCCACGCTGAGCGGTTCTGAGCTATGAGTTCCCATGAGTTGATCTCTATGCTCAGGTCCTTCAGAGATGTTTTGAGACAGTCTTTGAACCGTTTCTTCTGTCCTCCGACTGTACGCTTCCCCCGGCTCAGTTCTCCATAGAACAGCTGCTTCGGGATGCGCTGGTCAGACATGCGGCTGACATGCCCTGCCCATCTCACCTGGGCCTTCTGCAGGAGGGTGAAGATGCTCGGTATGTTGGCCCGCTGAAGCACTTCAGTGTCAGGGATCTTATCTTGCCAACGTATGTGCATGATACTCCGAAGGCATCTCATGTGGAAGTGGTTGAGTTGTCTGGCATGCCGCCGGTACACTGTCCAGGATTCTGACGCATACAGGAGAGTTGTGAGAATGACTGCGCGGTAGACCTTCAGTTTGGTACTGAGGCTAATTCCTCTGCGCATCCAGACGTTCTCTCGCAGCCTGCCGAATGCAGAGCTTGCTTTGGAGATTCTGTTGGTGACCTCATCGTCGATGTGGACCACTCATGACAGCGTACTGCCCAGGTATGTGAATCTGTCAGCGCTTTGCAACTTCTGGCCCTTTACAGTTACCTGTGGCTCCCTGTAAGGTTTTCCCGGGGCAGGCTGGTACATTACCTCAGTCTTTTTTGTGCTGATCTCGAGGCTGAAGTTGGTGCAAGATGTGGAGAACTGGTCTAGTTGTTTCTGCATCCCAGGCTCGTTTTCAGCATTTAACGAGCAGTCGTCCGCAAACAGGAAGTCTCTTAGGACAGTTTCCTTTACTTTGGTTACAGCTTGCAGACGACGGGCATTGAACAGCTTGCCATCAGTGCGGTATTTAATACTGATTCCAGGGCTGCTGTCGTCGAACGCATCTGTTAACATTGCTGCAAACATCATGCTGAACAGCGAGGGAGCAAGCACGCATCCTTGTTTGACTCCTGTTGTTACTGGAAAGGGGTCAGACATCTCCCCGTTGTCGAGCACTCGGGCCAGCATGCCGTCATGAAACTGTCTCACTATGATGGTGAACTTCTCTGGACAGCCAAATTTCTCCATGATCTGCCAGAGTCCTTCTCTGCTTACCGAGTCGAAGGCCTTTGTTAAATCGACAAAGGTTGAGTAGAGATCACGATGTTGCTCTTGGCATTTTTCTTGAAGTTGGCGTGCAGCGAAGATCATATCGACTGTTCCCCGACCGGCACGGAAACCACATTGGCTCTCTGGGAGCAGACCTTGCTCTAAGTGCCGCAACAGGCGGTTCAGCATGATGCGAGCCAATATCTTGCCGGCAATCGATAGTAGGGAGATTCCTCTGTGGTTATCACACTGTCGGCGGTCTCCTTTCCGCTTGTATATATGGACGATGTTTGTGTCTCGGAAGTCTTGGGGTAATTTCCCCTCTTTCCACATGTTCCCAAAGAGGTGTGTCAGCTCTGAGAGGGTAGCTGGCCCGACTGCCTTGAACACTTCCGCAGGTATCGCGTCAGGGCCTGGGGCCTTGCCATTGGACATTTGAGAGATGGCCTTTATCACTTCTTGTGTGGGAAGGGAGTCAAGCTCGTGGTTTGTCTCTATCTGAGGGAGTCGAGCAATGGCTTCACTGTTAATCGAGGAGGGCCGGTTGAGCACACTTTGAAAGTGCTCTGCCCATCTCTCCAGGATTTGCTGTTTCTCTGTGTGCAACACTTGTCCGTCACCACTGAATAGAGGGGATGGTCCTGAGGACTGTGGACCGTAGACAGCTTTCAGAGCATCGTAGAATCTCTTTGCATCGTGGTTATCAGCATGCCTCTGGATCTCTTCAGCCTTTGCACTCAGCCAGGAGTCCTGTAACTCTCTGAGCCGTGTTTGCACTGTGCGACGAATATGTGTGAGAGCGGCCTTCTTGCCTGCAGACGATGGATCACAGAGGTGAGCATGAAGTAGCCGTTTTTTCTCATCGAGGAGCATTTGAATTTCTGCGTCGTTTTCGTCGAACCAGTCCTGGTGTTTTCGTGTCGCAGGTCCGACATGGTCTAGGGCTGTTTGGTATATAGTGTCTCTGAAGGAGGTCCACTGTTCCTCGATGGTACCATGTCCAGGCTGCATCTTTGTCATTCTGTTGTCCAGCTCGGCAGCAAACTTAGAGAGGGTGGTCTGGTCTTTGAGCATTGAGACGTTGAGTCTCTTGGCCGACTTCTTCTGTCCTTGCGGTCTTCTCTTCTGTCGGATGTGAAGATTCAGCTTAGAGATGATTAGACGATGATCCGTACAACAGTCTGCGCCACACATGGCTTTTGTCACCCTCACGTCTCCCAGGTCCCGCTTTCTGACGATGATGTAATCCAACAGATGCCAGTGCTTAGAGCGAGGGTGCATCCAGGACGTCTTGTTGCGGGTGGGTAGGCAGAACATGGTATTCGAGATTGTTAAGCTATGAGAGGCACATGTCCTCAGAAGCAGTGTCCCATTACTGTTACATTTCCCGATGCCGTGTCGACCGATGGTGCCTTCCCAAGACCTGAAGTCAGTACCGACTCGGGCATTAAAATCCCCTAGTAGGATTATTTTCTCAGACTTGGGTATGTTGTTTAGTATACTGTCCAAGTTTTCATAGAAGATGTCTTTTAAAGCGTCCTGGTTTGTCATAGTTGGTGCATAGGCACTTACGAGGGTCACAGACGTCTTGCCATCTAAGGATAGCTTCAGGGTCATTAAGCGGTCATTAAAACCTTCAGGTAGACTTGTAAGCCTTTGTGCAAGTTGGGACTTGATCGCAAAACCTACGCCAGCTTCACGGCGCTCCTCGGCGCTCCGACCACTCCAGAAGAAGGAGTACCCCCCACCGGATTCAGTCAGCTGACCTTTCCCCGGGAGGCGCGTCTCACTGAGGGCCGCTATGTCGACGTTATAGCAGGCAAGTTCTCTTGCGACTAAGGCAGTTCTCCTTTCCGGCCTGTCCACATTTGTATTATCGAGAAGGGTGCGTACGTTCCAGGAACCTACAATTAGTCCTATCTTCTTTTGCATTCTTGTTGATCGACCGCTGTAGTGAGATCCCCTCCAGCCGCGGCCAGCTGGTCAGGGTGTGTTGAAGCAGGCTATTTTTGGAACACCTTTTCTAGCCCCGTCCTCAGGCTATGGAGGCAAGCAGAGCGAATCCTAAAAAGGGCTGCTTGGTCACACAGGGGGCTGCCGAACTACACTGCTGCTTCCTTCAATGTTGAGCGACCCAATGCCCTGAGCCGCCTGTGTGCAGATTTGTGACTGCAGCGTGGGCGTATCCTCGCCTGCTGTTTCGCCACTCCTCCATCGCCACAGGACTTGTGAGGAGTAATCAAGTCCGAGGCATTGACTTGCGCGAAACTTGGATTATAGTGAGGAAGGGGTGCGCGGGACTATGCCGACCGACCTCACTCTCTCGTCCCGGGCCTCCGGATCCAGTAGCAGGGCATTGCCGAGACGCCTGGGGGAAGAACGGGATGCAGGAGCTGCCGGACAGTTATCAGTACTAACCGACCGCCTATGGGGCTCCACTCCAGATTTGTCGATGGGTTGTCTCCCAGTGATACTAGGCAGTATCGGCCCCTCACGTGGTTTAGCCCGCCTGCTGAAGCGGTGTACCGGGGTGTGGCGCTTGGAGCCAGCACGTGAGAGTTTAGGGGATGAGTGAGGGCCGAGGTGCATGTCCACCCTACTGATGGTCGGTTCGGGTGCAGCAGACAGTCACCAAGCAAGCAAACCCCTCTACCACAGAGCCCCACTGTACGTACAGTACTATAGTACTGTACGTACAGTACTGTATGTTTAGCAGGTTTCAGTTTCCTTTTGTAAATAGAATTTTCTTCCGTATTCAGATATGAAAAATTGAGGTAAATGTTTTTGTTACTTG
>CM035797.1:46606408-46726408 GCA_020466265.1 Siphamia tubifer
TCACATACGTTACACACGTTACACACTTCACATACGTTACACACTTCACACACGTTACACACTTCACATACGTTACACACTTCACATACGTTACACACTTCACACACGTTACACACTTCACACACGTTACACACTTCACATACGTTACACACGTTACACACTTCACATACGTTACACACTTCACATACGTTACACACTTCACACACGTTACACACTTCACACACGTTACACACTTCACACACGTTACACACTTCACACACGTTACACACTTCACACACGTTACACACTTCACATACGTTACACACTTCACACACGTTACACACTTCACACACGTTACACACTTCACATACGTTACACACTTCACATACATTACACACTTCACACACTTGACACTTTTCTCTTCCACCCACAATTAAAAATGAAGGCGTGATTAAGCCTCCAAAAAAGTAGTATTTCTCAATTTTTCTTTCCATGTATTACCTGCACTAATGACAAACAAACTCAGTGTGATGTGTAGAAAGTAATTAATTTTCTTTTCCTGCTGTGAACTTAACCCATAAAGAGCCAGAATGACTTTTGAGTCACTTTCCAATTTATTATTATTATAATTTTTTTATTTATTTTTTCCAAGTTTCCAATTTAAATCTTCTCTATATTTAACTTTTGTTAAGTGGATCATCACCAATTTTATAATATTATTAGGGCTGTCAAATGATTCCATTTTTTCATCAACAATAATAATAATAATAATTGTATTTATAAGTGCTTTCAAACAAAGTGCTGTACAGCCAAAAAATAAAATCAATTACAAACAATGAAGCATAAAAACAAAACATTAACACAATAAAACAAATCAAGACATAAAACACAAAGTGAACAAGTGTGTCTTCAACTGTGCTTTAAAAATATGGTGGATGTTAAATCAGATTAATCACAGCGTTGTTCTGGATTAATTTGAATTAATCATGATTAAATAGAAATTTTTAAACTGTATTTATTGCATTTTCAATTAGCAAAGAGACTCAAGAAAACAAGTGAATATATCTGCACTTAGTGTGTTTGTCCATGCTAGGAGATGCATTAGCCTTAGCCTAGTGCTAGCATTAGCCTAGTGCTAGCAGAATCCCTGATTAAATATATACATATATATATATGACAAAGTTGAAGTTAATTAATTTAAGAGATGTGTGAAAAGGTGTAGCGCAGCAGAGCTATGTAGCTAACGTTAGCATCGTCCCTCTGCTGCTCTATCTGTCAAGTGTTTTAAAACAGATGAAGAGAAACAAACCTTTTACACTAATCTGTTAAATTAATGAATTTCAACTTCATCCACCTTCTTCTTCTTCCGTTTTATTTTGGTGAAAGATTAATTGAAATTAATCCAAAGAAACCCTGTGATTAATGGTGAACTTTTCCACCATTATTCCACTTCCTGTAAAGTTTAGTGTTTGACTGCACCTTTCTTCAGAACTTCCTTCATCTTTAACAGTAAATTGAAATTCATGGTAAATATGTGAGTTGTATTCAATAGTGAAAAGAGGTGGAGGTTCAAACCGTCGACTTCAACTTTCAATTTAAACTGAAACGATTGTAATTTTTAATTTAAGACAGAAAATGTGTCTGGAGGGAGATTCTGACAGTGGGTTTGAGGATAATATAGGATGAATACAAAATGGAGCAGGTATTGATTATGTTTTATTAAATAAAGAGAGAACATGAAAAGGATAGAATCAAATAAATCACATCTTTTATCACAGACGAATAAAAAGGCCAAAGAAAATAGAAGAAATAATGAAGCACAATATGAATCAATATTATATTTCCTGCTCTGATCCTACCTACTTATCTACCTACCTACCTACTTATCTACCTACCTACTTATGTACCTACATACTTACTTATCTATCTACCTACCTACCTACTTAACTACCTATCTACCTACCTACTTATCCACCTACATACTTACTTATCTACCTACCTACCTACCTACTTAACTACCTATCTACCTACCTACTTATCCACCTACATACTTACTTATCTACCTACCTACCTACCTACTTACTTATGTACCTACCTACTTACTTATCTACCTACCTACCTCCCTACTTAACTACCTATCTACCTACCTACCTACTTACTTATGTACCTACCTACTTACTTATCTACCTACCTACCTCCCTACTTAACTACCTACCTACCTACCTACCTACTTAACTACCTATCTACCTACCTACTTATCCACCTACCTACTTACTTATGTACCTACCTACTTACTTATCTACCTACCTACCTACTTAACTACCTATCTACCTACCTACCTACCTACCTACTTAACTACCTATCTACCTATCTACCTACCTACCTACCTACTTAACTACCTATCTACCTACCTACTTATCCACCTACATACTTACTTATCTACCTACCTACCTACCTACCTACCTACTTAACTACCTATCTACCTATCTACCTACCTACCTACCTACTTACTTATGTACCTACCTACTTACTTATCTACCTACCTACCTCCCTACTTAACTACCTATCTACCTATCTACCTACCTACCTACCTACCTACTTATCTACCTATCTACCTACCTACTTATCCACCTACCTACTTACTTATGTACCTACCTACTTACTTATCTACCTACCTACCTACTTAACTACCTATCTACCTATCTATCTACCTACCTACCTACTTATCTACCTACCTACCTACTTACTTATGTACCTACCTACTTACTTATCTACCTACCTACCTCCCTACTTAACTACCTATCTACCTATCTATCTACCTACCTACCTACTTATCTACCTACCTACCTACCTACTTAACTACCTATCTACCTACCTACCTACCTACTTAACTACCTACTTAACTACCTATCTACCTACCTACTTATCCACCTACCTACTTACTTATCTACCTACCTACCTACTTAACTACCTATCTACCTACCTACCTACTTAACTACCTATCTACCTACCTACCTACCTACTTAACTACCTATCTACCTACCTACTTATCCACCTACCTACTTACTTATCTACCTACCTACTTACTTATCTACCTACCTACCTACCTACTTAACTACCTATCTACCTACCTACCTACTTAACTACCTATCTACCTACCTACCTACCTACTTAACTACCTATCTACCTACCTACTTATCCACCTACCTACTTACTTATCTACCTACCTACCTACCTACCTACCTACCTACCTACCTACCTACCTACCTACCTACCTACCTACCTACTTAACTACCTATCTACCTACCTACCTACTTTGTTGTTCATGCATCATGTAACATTAGCTGAATGTGTTAGCATTAGCATACATTAGCAAACCGTACACCTATTCTATCATTATTTTAAATTCTTTGTGCTGAATTTCATCAAAGAAATTTCCCCCCAAAATACTACTTACATATGGTTTTTTTTTCATTATTTTCCATTTTTTTTGCTGGTGCACTTTATACTCAGGAAAATATGGTAATATTCATGAGCTCTGAGTTTCCTGTACATGCAAAGTAGGCTGTTCTAAATTTAGCATTTTGATGTAATTGTGACAAGTCCTATACACAAACTGGAGAAGGGGCGGAGTCTGTGGACGTTGTAGTGTTAAAGACTTTCACAAGTTTCACTTTATTTTTGTCCCTCCCTGCATTCAGACACATTTGTATTTGTGTTAAAAAGCTAAAGTCCCGCCTTCGTTCCACTTGGGTCCAGTGTTCGCCACCTTTTCCATCACGTAAATCGATTCTGACCCAAATCTCATAACTTGCTTCAGTGAAGACATGTTGCTCCATTTGCTCCTGAAGGAACCAGAGGACCCTAAAACTATACCCCCCAAAGGTATATTGATTGTTCACACTGTAATTAGACAGAACATGCCTTTACCCCCACACACTTTTATGGACATTCATGGAACTTCTGTTTCTGCTTTTGTCTGCTGGTGTCCACACAAAGGTCATTATGTCCATGTTTTATTTTAAAGGGACAGTTCAGCATTTTTAACATGAATGTGTTTGTCATCAGTGTCTTTACTCTGGTGTACCCACAGTGACTCCGCCTCTCTGTTCTGACCCCGCCCCTTTATACTGCTGCACTCACAGTGACTCCGCCTCTGTGTTCTGACCCCGCCCCTTTATTCTGCTGCACCCACAGTGACTCCGCCTCTCTGTTCTGACTCCGCCCCCTTTATTCTGGTGCACACACAGTGACTCCGCCTCTGTGTTCTGACCCCGCCCCTTTATTCTGGTGCACACACACTGACTCCGCCCCTCTCTTCTGACTCCGCCCCTTTACTCTGGTGCACCCACAGTGACTTACCCCCCACAGTGTCCTGTGAGCCCAGTTCTGGTCTGGTTTTGGTCAAAGATAAAGTAGTCCCGGCAGGTTTCCTGGGGTCAACAAAATAAAACCCGTTTCTTCTCAAAACAGTCTGTGTTGGAATGAGTGATTTATTTACATAATAAAACTGTCACTGAACAATTGTATTGTAATTGATATGAGCTACTTTCTCTCAATAGCGATCAATGCGCTAGCGTAGTCACTGCTAACAGCTGTCGGGGGTAAGACACTGTGGGTGCACCAGAGTAAAGGGGAGGAGTCATAAGAGAGGGCCGGAGTTACTGTGGGTACACCAGAGTAAAGGGGAGGAGTCATAAGAGAGGGCCGGAGTTACTGTGGGTACACCAGAGTAAAGGGGAGGAGTCATAAGAGAGGGCCGGAGTTACTGTGGGTGCACCAGAGTAAAGGGGAGGAGTCATAAGAGAGGGCCGGAGTTACTGTGGGTACACCAGAGTAAAGAAACTGATGACAAACACTATTCTTTTAAACTAAGTCTAAAAAATGAAGGTAGTAAAAAACAGGTATTAAATGTTAGTTAACTCTTAGTTAGTTAACTCTCATGCTCTTACAAAAAAAAATCAAACTAACACAAACAAGTGATGAAAAATCCAAATCATATTCAAAAACTCTTTTAAAATACAGAAAAAAGTAATAACATACTGTATGTAGCGTAACAAACCTGCAAATACATTTATCTGGGTGTTTTGTTATGCTCATATTTACCATAAAATACACAAAAAAACACAAAAAGTGTGACATAAAACAAACTAAAATTCACTAAATTAACTAATACAAAAAAGTGATGATAAATCCTATTATAACATACTAACATATTGTAAAACTCTTCTAAAATACATAAACACCAAAACATTTTATAAATGATGCAAACTCATTTCTCTGGGTATTTTTCCCATTAAATATACAAATATATACTAACAAAACCCCCAAAAATAAAATAAAATCCTCTAAAATTCACACGCAAAAAAGTGATGACAAATCCAAAAAAAATGTTATATTCAAATTTCCCACAAAAATACAGTAGGAAGTAACGCATTAACTAAAATGTCGACTGGACATTTTACAACTACAACTATAGTTAACTACATTAACTAAAATGTCGTAGCACAAGTCGACTTAAATTTGGAGGAGTCGAGAGGTCGCATGTTATTCTTTCTCTCCTTGCCTCTCTCTCTCTCACTCTCTCTCTCTCTCTCTCTCTCTCTCTCTCTCTCTCTCTCTCACTCTCTCTTTCTTATTCTTTCTTTCTCACTTTCTCTCTCGCGTAAACACAGACCAGACGTAAACAAGACACCTGCAGGTAAGACAGTTGTGGTGGGCTAAAAAAAATACTTTATTTTAGATGAAAAAAAAACCGTTGAGGCCATCTGAAGAGGTATCTGTTAACCTGAGTGATACGATACAGTGATAATTTCAACCTTCCTTCCGTTTTCTTTTTATGTTCATGTTGGTTTTAATCCATGTCTTAAAAATAAGGTATAAAATTCACTAAAAACAATTATCTACCAGCTAACAGCTGTTCATCTGCATGTAGCAGCCGTTAACACTGCAAACAGCTAACACTGTTAACACCTAACACAGCTAACACTGCTCACAGCTAAAAGCTAACACTGCTAACAGCTAAGGGCTAACACTGCTAACAGCTAACACAGCTAATACTACTAACTGCTAACATCTAACAGCTAGCACTGCTAACAGCTAGCACTGCTAACAGCTAACACTGCTAACAGGTAAACATGCTAACAGCGCACACAGCTAACACTACTTACAGCTAACACAGCTAAAACTGCTTAAAGCTAACACTGCTAACTGCTAACACTGCTAACAGCTAATAGCTAACACAGCGAACATTGCTAACAGCTAACACTGCTTACAGCTAACACAGCTAGTATCCAAATTCTTTTATTAAGAGGATAGCCCCTTGAGATGAACCATCTCGTTTTCAAGGGGGTCCTCATTTCAATCAGCACAAAAAAAACAATGCAGTAGCTAACAATGCAAAATAGCTAACACAGCTAACACTGTCCAACAACGGATGAAAGTAGTTTTATATGATGCACAGCTGTTAGCAGTGACAATGCTAGCACATTGATGACTGTTGAGACTGAGTTGTTTAAAGAGCTTTAAATGACGGAACACACATTAGTTTTACAACTTCACAAGTATGATTATTTTTAATTAAAATGGAACACCTCATTGTCCAAAACAAAAAGATATAAGGCTTAATTTTTAAAACATGATACAAACTAGAAAAGTACTCTGAGAGCGCAGACCTCCGCCAAAGTAGACCCCCCCCCAGATCACCTCCAAAATCAAATCACTCCTTCCTGTTCATATTTCCAACATATCCTGAAAATGTCATCAAAATCCGTCCATAAGTTTTGGAGTTATCTTGAACACAGACAAACAGATAAACGCCGGCAAAAACATAACCTCCTTGGCAAAGGTAAATATCAGCTGTTTCATGATGGTTATATTGTTACCCTGCAGCGTGGTGTCTAATCAAAGTGTGTAGAATGTTCTAACACATTCTACACATTTGTTTGTGAAGCTATTGTTGAAGTTGAACAAACATGAATCAAACAAAAGCTTCTTGTTCACAGATGACATCACAGCAGGTGACTCGTTATGATAAACCTTCATTAAAAACCCAGGTTAACTGTAATGATCTGACGTCAGGAGAAAACAACAGGTCACAACTTTAAACAGTTTCATGTTGACATCACTGTTCAACATGAAACTGATGATTAAAGACGACACTTTCATCTGAGAAAGACAGTAGAAGACGAACAACAACAAAACAGGTGCAGCTGGTCTACGTCCCTCACAGTCCCTCACCGTCCCTCACCGTCCCTCACCGTCCCTCACCGTCCCTCACCGTCCCTCACCGTCCCTCACCGTCCCTCACAGTCCCTCACCGTCCCTCACAGTCCCTCACCGTCCCTCACCGTCCCTCACCGTCCCTCACCGTCCCTCACAGTCCCTCACCGTCCCTCACCGTCCCTCACCGTCCCTCACAGTCCCTCACCGTCCCTCACAGTCCCTCACCGTCCCTCACCGTCCCTCACCGTCCCTCACAGTCTGGAAAATACTGTCCTCAGTTCAAAGTTCTTTCTAAAAGTTAGATTTAGTACAACCCCATTTTGCTTGTGTCCAGCTCACATATACACTTTATAAATGAGGACATAAAAATCCTAAATGAACAAAATACGTCCCAAGCGTCCACACATATAAGTTAAGAATCTATCTGTATCTGAAATTCAATCAAGTGAGGAAATGGAGCTTAACAACTTAATGGGACGATCCAAAAGTGGTAATTATGGAAGGAAATGATTTGATATGCCCCTGTAAGAATCATATTAGGCATATGAGAGTGGAAATAAAAAAGAAAAAACATGTTTGAATTACCTTCATCATAATTGTTTTAATGAACTCAAAGACAGAGAAACTTTCAGAAAAAAAAGTCTGAATGATGAAGTCATGTCATTTTTTCACCCAAAGCATCTATTCTGGAAGATTAGACTCATCATACGGATTTAAATGATTTACATTTATCATATATAGCCTAGAGGACAAGAGAAGAAAAGTGAATGGAGACTTTACTGATAAACAACACCACCTGCTTTAAGAGTTTAACACATGTTTGATTCCAGAAGTGTTTTAGACCAGTGTTACTGGATGGTGTTAAAGATGACCAGAACGAACAAAATAATCAGTGAAATGAACAAACATGACTAAAATATTCTGTAAAATGAACAAACATGACTAAAATATTCTGTAAAATGAACAAAAATGACTAAAATATTCTGTAAAATGAACAAACATGACTAAAATATTCTGTAAAATGAACAAAAATGACTAAAATATTCTGGAAAATGAACAAACATGACTAAAATATTCTGTAAAATGAACAAAAATGACTAAAATATTCTGTAAAATGAACAAACATGACTTAAATATTCTGTAAAATGAACAAAAATGACTAAAATATTCTGTAAAATGAACAAACATGACTAAAATATTCTGTAAAATGAACAAAAATGACTAAAATATTCTGTAAAATGAACAAACATGACTTAAATATTCTGTAAAATGAACAAAAATGACTAAAATATTCTGGAAAATGAACAAACATGACTAAAATATTCTGTAAAATGAACAAAAATGACTAAAATATTCTGTAAAATGAACAAACATGACTTAAATATTCTGTAAAATGAACAAAAATGACTAAAATATTCTGTAAAATGAACAAACATGACTAAAATATTCGGTAAAACGAGCAAAAATGTCTAAAATATTCGGTAAAACGAGGAAAAATGTCTAAAATATTTATTAAAATGAACAAAAATGACTAAAATATTTAGTAAAATGAACAAAAATGACTAAAATATTCGGTAAAACGAGGAAAAATGACTAAAATATTTAGTAAAATGAACAAAAATGTCTAAAATATTTAGTAAAATGAACAAAAATGTCTAAAATATTCGGTAAAACGAGGAAAAATGACTAAAATATTTATTAAAATGAACAAAAATGACTAAAATATTTAGTAAAATGAACAAAAATGACTAAAATATTTAGTAAAATGAACAAAAATGTCTAAAATACTTAGTAAAATGAACAAAAATGACTAAAATATTTAGTAAAATGAACAAAAATGTCTAAAATATTTAGTAAAATGAACAAAAATGTCTAAAATACTTAGTAAAATGAACAAAAATGACTAAAATATTTAGTAAAATGAACAAAAATGACTAAAATATTTAGTAAAATGAACAAAAATGACTAAAAGTCACTAACACATGTGGCAACATTTCATTGATTTGTGATGTCAGTAGTGCGGTCCATGTGTCAGTAGTGCGGTCCATGTGTCAGTAGTGCGGTCCATGTGTCAGTAGTGCGGTCCATGTGTCAGTGGTGCGGTCCATGTGTCAGTAGTGCGGTCCATGTGTCAGTAGTGCGGTCCATGTGTCAGTGGTGCGGTTCATGTGTCAGTGGTGCGGTCCATGTGTCAGTGGTGCGGTCCATGTGTCAGTGGTGCGGTCCATGTGTCAGTGGTACGGTCCATGTGTCAGTGGTGCGGTTCATGTGTCAGTAGTGCGGTCCATGTGTCAGTAGTGCGGTCCATGTGTCAGTAGTGCGGTCCATGTGTCAGTAGTGCGGTCCATGTGTCAGTGGTGCGGTCCATGTGTCAGTGGTGCGGTCCATGTGTCAGTAGTGCGGTCCATGTGTCAGTAGTGCGGTCCATGTGTCAGTAGTGCGGTCCATGTGTCAGTAGTGCGGTCCATGTGTCAGTGGTGCGGTCCATGTGTCAGTAGTGCGGTCCATGTGTCAGTAGTGCGGTCCATGTGTCAGTAGTGCGGTCCATGTGTCAGTGGTGCGGTCCATGTGTCAGTGGTGCGGTTCATGTGTCAGTAGTGCGGTCCATGTGTCAGTAGTGCGGTCCATGTGTCAGTAGTGCGGTCCATGTGTCAGTAGTGCGGTCCATGTGTCAGTAGTGCGGTCCATGTGTCAGTGGTGCGGTCCATGTGTCAGTGGTGCGGTCCATGTGTCAGTGGTGCGGTCCATGTGTCAGTGGTGCGGTCCATGTGTCAGTAGTGCGGTTCATGTGTCAGTAGTGCGGTTCATGTGTCAGTAGTGCGGTCCATGTGTCAGTAGTGCGGTCCATGTGTCAGTAGTGCGGTCCATGTGTCAGTAGTGCGGTTCATGTGTCAGTAGTGCGGTCCATGTGTCAGTAGTGCGGTCCATGTGTCAGTAGTGCGGTTCATGTGTCAGTAGTGCGGTCCATGTGTCAGTGGTGCGGTTCATGTGTCAGTAGTGCGGTTCATGTGTCAGTAGTGCGGTTCATGTGTCAGTAGTGCGGTTCATGTGTCAGTAGTGCGGTCCATGTGTCAGTAGTGCGGTTCATGTGTCAGTAGTGCGGTCCATGTGTCAGTAGTGCGGTCCATGTGTCAGTGGTGCGGTCCATGTGTCAGTGGTGCGGTCCATGTGTCAGTAGTGCGGTTCATGTGTCAGTGGTGCGGTCCATGTGTCAGTGGTGCGGTCCATGTGTCAGTGGTGCGGTCCATGTGTCAGTAGTGCGGTCCATGTGTCAGTAGTGCGGTTCATTTATTCTGTCGTCACTCGCTGGTTTTTGACGCCACAGTTTCATGTCGTTGTGACGACCATCCATTACAGATGGGATGGAACGTGACACCACCCACATGTGGGTCATGGCAGAACTGCAGGATCCACTTCATGGTCCTCATGAGGTCCAACTACGGAGTTCCTCTAACTTTTTTAACACTCGCATTTGACCTATTTCAGTTTTTGTGACGATCAAAGTACAGACACACAGACGGACACACAGACACACACACACACACACAGATAGACAGACGGACACACAGACGGACACACAGACAGACAGACACACACACAGATAGACAGACAGACACACAGACAATACCCACTACCTCCTTTATTTTCCATTTCATCCAGTGAAACGCTGATCTTTTCACTCGTATAATCTCCAGCATTAGTTTGATGTAACGTGTTATTATGACACTCACAGAACATTTAAGAAATAGTGAGTTTTCTCATAAAATCCATCTTTAACTGAACTTAAAAACAAGTATCTGTAACAAGTGTCATTTATCAAAGTCCATGGGTTTTACTGGTGTTTCAACATCGTAGAAGATGACCGTGTTTCCATGGTAACTAAAGAACCTCGGAACATTCAAAAAGGTTATATCTGATGAACATTCACACCAACTGTGTGAATGTATGGATAGGATGAATGGGTGAACATTTAACATCAGTAGATGATTTGAGTCTTTATGACATTAAATCCATTAACGTCTCCTGAGATGGATTCACAAATAGCTACTAAATGGTTTTACATATTCATATATGCTTTTCAATTATTTGTGTTTGATGTTTTCATATTTACAGATTACACATGCACACACAGATTGTCAGTCTGTTCACACAAATAATACTGAGGTGAACGTGTGCCCGTGTGTGCTCAGCAGCCATTCATTTGGACTGTTTGCATTCATTGTTCAATGTAAACAGTCTTAACTTAGTGCATTATGAAAACAGTGTGAAACATTAACCATTCAGGAAGACTGGAAAACAATGATAATGTCCTTGTTGGACAGTTTGACTAAGAAAGCTTTTCATTTCAACATATTCAGAAACACTCAGGTCACTTTTATTGACTAATTGATTAATCTTTATTTGATATGCACATCACAAATACATTGAGACTGTGCCATGTCTTTAAGTTAAATATTCTTTATGAATGATGGAAATGTGCAAAGTTCAAATGATGGAAATGGCTACACATGAAAAAATGTGGATGAGATTGAATGGTGGAAATGAAGTTGTTAATGAACAATGGGACAGTTCCAGAGATGTTGTGTGAGTAACGAAGTGTAATGTGAAATATGTGAAAATGAACATGTGTGAACGCATTTGTGACAGACATTTCATGCTGAAAAATCTGCCTTTATATTTTTATTTTCATTGTTTTGTATGTTTGTTAATTTTTTTAAATTAAAAATTCAATAAAATGTGAATTATAAAAAAGATGCTGTATAAATTAATGTTAAAATCTAGTTGGTTTAAGAATTTATAGGAGTGAGATGTTATCTCATTAAAATCTTTGTGTCCGCTGTGTGCTATGTTTCGTGGAAAGTGAGCGCTCTTCACTAGAGTTGAGCTTTGCCCTGTTTTTACGATCAGTGTCGAACAAGTGTCTTCTAATGGACCTTTTTCGCAATAAGTGTAAATACGTCAGAGGACCTTTACCGAACTTCCTGTTAAACGTCAGACAGTAGAAAGACACTAATATTGAAAGAGTCTTTTCAAGTTCCTGAAGAAATGTGACACTTTTAACATTTGCAGATATTGGAAGAATCATGGAGGAAAATTCACTAATGAAAAAAAAAACTTGATAAAAGCTACATTTTTTTTCCGTGAGTAAAAAGTATCAAAGTAAAGAGAGATGAGTTCTACTGAAGTGATATCCGTCCACCAGTCATTAGTCTGTCCACTTCTACATAGGACTTGGTATAAGTTCTGTCTATGGTTCAAGTCAACGTCTCGTTAGCATAATGTTAGCATTAGCCCAATGCTATCAATTCAATTCAATTCAATTTTATTTATAAAGCCCTAAATCACAACAAAGTCGTCTCAGAGGGCTTTACAAAAACATAATCAACTACAGAAATACATGAAAAGTCCCAGGCATCCCCTGTCCTTAGACCCTCCCCCTGTCCTTAGACCCTCCCCCTGTCCTTAGACCCTCCTTCTCGGCAAGAAAAAATCTGTTCACAGTGTGTGTTTATGTTGGTGTTTGTTTGTCATAATATCTAATGTAGTAGACGGGCAGGTTTTTGTGAGGGTTAGATGTTACCCATGACAAATAAAAAAAGAAGATGGTCCCAAACTCCAGGTTTGATCAGTGTTCATACATTTACTGTGACTTACTGCTGTTGCACTAACTACTGTTCACTGTTCTATCACTATTTACACTCTTTCCTTCCAATGCTACTGTTGTTTACTGCTGACACTGATGTACTGGCATGGAAAGGTTAAAGGTCACAACTACAGTTTAAGGACAACATTACTTATTTGTGTTCACCATAACTTTAAAACCATGGACATTTGTTTTATCTCAACTCATAGCGACGTTAACAGCTGCCGTTTTTGACACCGTTCATATACTGGCTCCTTTTTCCTGTAGGAATAGAATCATTCCAAGGAAAAATGCTAGGGTTTCAAACCATCATCCCCAGATGTAGTGTTCTGATGTGAAGTGTCTGCTGCAGACGGAAGTGCTCCTGTTTTAATGATAAAACTGGGCCCTTCATAACACTAAATAGCCTGGACCCATTTTCCTCTAGCTTCACCGTTAACAGGGAAGGAGTGGAAGGAAATATAAGATGCTTCTGGACATGACAACAACATCCTGGTATGTTACAATAACTGTTGGTCCATGCTGTCATCTGTGGCATTTAACTTTTGCCGGTAAAATTAGAAGTGAAAGCACCAGAAATTGTAACATGTCTGATCCTATAAGATGCAGCAGGACGGTGCCAGTGTCTCTGCATTAGTTCTATTGTTTATTCCAGTGTCTCTGCATTAGTTCTATTGTTTATTCCAGTGTCTCTGCATTAGTTCTATGGTTTATTCCAGTGTCTCTGCATTAGTTCTATTGTTTATTCCAGTGTCTCTGCATTAGTTCTATTGTTTATTCCAGTGTCTCTGCATTAGTTCTATGGTTTATTCCAGTGTCACTGCATTAGTTCTATGGTTTATTCCAGTGTCTCTGCATTAGTTCTATTGTTTATTCCAGTGTCTCTGCATTAGTTCTATGGTTTATTCCAGTGTCACTGCATTAGTTCTATGGTTTATTCCAGTGTCTCTGCATTAGTTCTATTGTTTATTCCAGTGTCTCTGCATTAGTTATATTGTTTATTCCAGTGTCTCTGCATTAGTTCTATGGTTTATTCCAGTGTCACTGCACTAGTTCTATTGTTTATTCCAGGGACAGTTCGTGGGGACCCTCAGTCTCACTCACTCGACATCAGCTCATTTATTTCCTTTTTACGGTTAAACATTAATGATGTTAATCCTGTTAAATAAACACAATCACGTGGACAATCATTGGACACATGTGCGTCATGGATGGACTCACGGTCGACTGAATGATTGACACTTCTTCCTGAGCGATGGCAGACTGGTGTCGACTTGATCATACATTTGCCTGTGAACCTGCGAACACTCACACAGCTTCAATCTCATGCTCCAGAGGGTGGGAAATATCTCATATGCTTCTCATTTCTTCAGCCGTCTCATTTTTCCTTCAACATCAGTCCTTTATCTCTTTCATTTCCACTAATGCGCTCCTCCATCTCAGCCTCTTCCATCAATAACTTCAGCTCCTCTACCTCCTTTACCGTCTCACCTCTCACTCGTCCATCATTTTTCCTTCCAGTTCTGCGTCACATATTAATATTCCAGAATAGTCCACGCTCATATTTTACTCATCTATTCTTTCCTTTTCCATCCAGGAATGATTTAGCCTTTGTGTTCCACTTAAACATTTTCTACCTCACATCTTAGCTCCTGTACACATCATTTGTTCTGCTTCTTTCTTTTATCTTTTATTTATGTCTGAACTTTAATGTCCAAAATGTCTGCTGTTGTCAACAGGTCGGAACCGCTGGGAACAAGTCAAAGTATTTCTGTGACTCTTTCAAAGTCAAACGTACATATTAGTTTTATTCCACAAGCACTTTGTTTTTTTATTTCCCTCCATATGATGATTTGTTCACATCTTCTTTATTAATTTAGGATTTTTTTTTTAAATTCTGTTTATTTTCTTAAACAATTTAATTCTCTTCCTACTTAATTATATAGATGTGTTGATAAACCAATCAATTAGCCTCATGACATTTTAAGTATTTTTTTAGTTTACCATTATTATTAATGTTGTTGTTGTTGTTGTTGTTATTATTGTCATTGTCATTAGTATTAGTGTTAGTATTTTTATTATTATTATTAGTAGTAGTAGTAGTAGTAGTATTATCATTATTATTATTATTACTGTTATTATTATTATTAGTATTATTATTTCACCTTTGAAGTTGATTTACAGAAATGCCTTCACTTTTGCAGGATATTCTAATTGTCCCAGTGGTACCTGTATGTAGTTAGCCTATAGTAAACTAGCTAAGTAAACTAGCTTAGTAAACTAGCTCAGTAAACTAGCTCAGTGAACTAGCTTAGTAAACCTAGGTCTATGGAGCGTCTAGATCCATAGATCCTCAGACAGTACCTGTAACATTTTACCAGTCCAATCACAACGCTCAATTTATGTAGTGAGATTGTAGGGCGGGGCTTACGTATATACAGTCTATGGTTGGATGTTAATGGTTTCCTCCACTGTTAGCGGTGTGTTAAAGGAAGGTGGAACTCCAGTTAATAAATCCACGATGTATTGATATTCATTCTCAAATTCATAATAAATACCATCTTTCAGTCAGTATATTCACTGTCTTGTCATACAAATCGATTTAAATGTCCCACCTGGAACATAGGGTGCCGTCATGATTTAGTCACGTGATGTAGACAAGTGCACTGCAGTTCTGGTTTGCTTCGGGTCAAGTGAATATGGAGTAATGTTGTGATGATCGTGTTGATTCTATCACAATTCGGCGGGAGCTAATTTCACGTAAACATGGTGTTTTGTATGGCATTTGGTTGTACAAACAACAGTTCAGCCTATCACTGCGGTCAAGCCGTCATTCGTTCAGCCGCTGTTAAACCAGCCGCCACTCAAATGTCACCTGCGCGCATATTTGGTAAATTACGGTTGTCGCTGTTTTCAGTTCAGTACTTTTTAAACTGAACGGCGGCTGGTTTGACCATCGTAAATAAACGCCCCTTAATCGAATATGCTTATTTTCTGACGACAACAAAGTAGGATTGTCTGGTTTTCAACGGAGCATACTTCCATTTTTTATTGAACCTTTATTTAACCAGATAAGTCATTAAGAACGCACTCTTCTTTACAATGACGGTGGTCACTTTAGGGGAAAGGGTACAGGGCTGCAAACTAAAAAAGTATTATAGTAGTGCATTACACAAATGTGAATGAACCAGTAACACAATGAACAGCAGTAGAGATAATAATAATAATAATAGAACAGATCCTGGATCACTAACATTTTACATTGTGGTAAATGGAGATCCAGGATCTGTTGTGGATCACAACTAAAATGTAATCACTTGTTTTTTGTGACGTTAACGACATCCTGAACATTTGATCAAAATCTGTTCAGAACTTTATGCATAATCCTGCAGACAGACAGACGGACGGACGGACAGACAGATTGACAGACAGATGGACAGACAGACACACAGACCGAAAGACAGACAGATGGACAGACAGACAGATGGACAGTCAGACAGAAATATGGACACAGACAGAAAGATGGACAGTCGGACAGACAGAAAAATGGACAGACAGACAGAAAAATGGACAGACAGACAGATGGACAGACATACAGACAGAAAAATAGACAGACAGAAAGATGGACAGTCAGACAGACAGACAGATAGATGGGCAGACAGACAGATGGACAGTAAGACAGACAGACAGATGGACAGACAGACAGATGGACAGACATACAGACAGACAGAAAGATGGAGTCAGACAGACAGATGACCAGACAGACAGATTTTGTTCTGGATCACAACTAAAATGTAATCACTTGTTCCATTTGATCAAAATCTGTTCAGAACTTTATGCATAATCCTGCAGACAGACAGAAAGATGGACAGTCAGACAGATGGACAGACAGACAGGAAGATGGCTAGTCAGACAGACAGATAGACAGATGGACAGACAAATAATCAAAGCAACATACCTTCACAAATCTCTGACTGATGATGTCAAACAGATGTCAGTGCCGTCCGTCTTTGGTGAAACTGTGTTCATTCATGTCTGTGTTTATATCATATTGTTCTTCTTTCTGCTCTAGCGTTGGCCAGTTACGTAAACATCGGTTTGGTTCGTCTCTAGAGGATGACTTCACATCATAGTCAGGGACGTGTGAAGTGAGAGACAATAGAATAAATAACAAAACAATGTTCCATCCTTATTCTAGAAGATTCTATCCTGCCAACAGAACCTCTGTCAGTCTGTCAGTGACTCCACTGGTGTTGTGTAACTCCAGTAATAGATCCTTCTGCTTTATTTGACTGGAGGAGGTTTAGGTAGAAAACTATAGAAGACAATGTTGTTGTTTTGTAAACACGTGGAAGTTAAAGTAAATGTTTGTCTGATTCTATCAGTGGAATAACACACACACCAACACACACACATACACACCAACACACACACATACACACAAACACACACACATACACACCAACACACACACATACACACAAACACACTGTTAGGGGTTCGTTTTCGACCAAGGAAAGGATGGCTCGGACGACGAGACTTCAGTGATAAGGTGTTTTATTCACCAAGTCCAATACCAGCAGTGATGGTGAACAATATTTACAGTGAAAAAAAAATACTAAAGATAACCCCTCCAAAAAAAAAGAAAAAGAAACTATTTACAGAAGATCTCAAGCACACAAATAAAGTTCTTCCATTCAACACTAAATTCAACCATTCTATCTAAATCCAAACACACACTCTCTCTCCAATTTAAACACTAACTATCCTAAATCAGCTCCAACACTACACTTATCTCCAACTCTATAACCCACACTCCTACAAAAACTCATCCCTTTTTATATTACTATGCTCCACCCACAATCATACCATTCACTACTTTAATTAATTAACCCCCAATCTACAGTATTTACAGAACACATAACACAAAATGAAATCACATTAAATCCTACAAATAAAGACACAAATTACACTCCATACATTTAACATAACACAAAACAAAAAAACATCTCAATGTATGAATGTCCGTTTACTGTCAGTGGTGGTTCAGTCCGAGGTCAGGTGTCCTGTTGAGGTGGTGAATTATGGGTATTTAAAGGGTGCGGCAGAAGTGTCTCCGTTTGGTGCTGTAGCAGGTAAGTGTGTGTGTGTGTGTGTGTGTGTGTGTCCATCACCGGGAAATGTCTATGTATGAGTTCTGGTTGAAACCGTGCGGGAGCGTTGCGCACAGCGCGAGAAAGCCGCGCTTCACACCTGCGACGTATGTAGACTGATACAAAGCGGGAGAAGAAAAAAAAAATACACACAGAGGTGAGGGCGCGCTAATGACGCACCGTCACATTATCTCCCTCCTCCCCGAGGTTGGCGATGTGCGGCAACCTTGAAAGGTAGTCTGCCACCACATTTGTCTTGCCGGCTCGGTGGCGGATCTGGAATTGGAACGGCTGAAGGGAGAGGTACCAGCGGGTGAGACGGGCGTTGTGCTCCTTCATGGAGTTCAACCAGGTCAGGGCACGGTGGTCAGTCTCAAGGTCAAACTCCCTCCCCAGCAGGTAGTACCTCAGCTTCTCCAGTGCCCATTTGATGGCCAGGCCCTCCTTCTCTACTGTAGAGTACCGGGTCTCACGAGGTAGCAGCTTGCGGCTCAGGTACAGGACCGGCTGCTCCTCGCCGGGGTTCCCTTGGACCAGGACCGCCCCCAGTCCTACGGCTGAGGCATCTGTTTGGACCAGGAACCGCTGGCTGAAGTCAGGACTCCGCAGCACGGGCGCTGAACACAAGCAGGCCTTGAGGCGTTGGAACGCCGTCTCGCAGTCCTGCGTCCAGGTGACCGGGTTTTTCTGGTCCTTCGCCGTTAGGGCCGTCAGCGGGGCAGCGATTGTGGAAAACTGTGGGACGAACCGTCGGTACCATCCTGCCAAGCCCAAGAAGGACCTCACCTCCTTCTTGGTTCGAGGGCGTGGGCAGCTGCGGACGGCCTCAACCTTATCCACTTGCGGTCGGACCTCTCCTCGTCCCAGCCGGTATCCCAGGTACTTCGCCTCCTCCTTGGCCCACTGGCACTTGGCGGGATTCAGCGTCAGACCCGCCTGCTGGATCTGACCTAGGACCCGCTCCAGATGCTGAAGGTGCTGCTCCCAGGTGTCACTAAAGATGACCACATCATCCAAGTATGCAGCACTAAAGTCTTCACACCCCCGTAGGACACGGTCCATCAGTCTCTGGAACGTGGCGGGTGCACCATGTAGTCCGAACGGCATCACGGTGAATTGGAATAGGCCGTTTGGGGTCTGGAAGGCTGTGTATGAACGACTGGATGCCTCCAAGGGAACCTGCCAGTAACCTTTGCAGAGGTCCAGGGTGGTAATGAACCTTGCACGGCCAATCTTTTCCAGCAGTTCATCGACTCGAGGCATCGGGTAGGCGTCGAACTCTGACATAGCGTTGAGCTTTCGGAAGTCGATGCAGATGCGAAGGGACCCGTCCTTCTTCATCACAATCACCATCGGGCTGCACCACTCTGCCTGTGATGGCTCGATGACCCCCAGGCGCTGCATCTCTTCCACCTCCTTCACCAGCTTGGCTACCAGGTGTTGGGGCACCCGATAGGATCTCTGGCGAACTGGACCCCGGTCTTTCAGTCGAATGACGTGTTCCACCCGGTCCGTTCTGCCTGGAACAGCTGTAAACAGCTTGGAGACCATCTGAAACACTTGGCCCAGCTGACGACGTTGAACCTCTGATAGATGGTCAATCTCAGGGTCATTAGCTTGGTGGTGGGTCGCTTGGGCTGACTCCTCACCCTCGTTGTCCACCTCCGTCACCACCAGTGACACCATGGGAACCTTAACTGGAGCCTCCTTCCATTCTTTCAGGAGGTTGATGTGGTATATCTGTTTGGCCTTTTTTTTCTCTGGGTGGTGGATCTCGTAGGTCACTGGACCCATCTTCCGGAGGACTGTGTAAGGTCCTTGCCACTTGGCCAGCAGCTTGCTGTTGGAGGACGGCAGGAGAAGGAGGACCTTCTGGCCTGGCTGGAGCTCTCGATGCCTGGCCTGCTGGTCGTACCATGCCTTCTGGTTCTGTCGGGCCTCAGAAAGGTTGCTCTCTGCCTCATCTCGGTACCCCGCCAACCGGTCTCTCATCTCCAGGACGAACTGGACGACACTCCGGTCACTGGATCCAGTTGCTGGAGCCTCCCAGGTCTTCCGCAGCAGGTCCAGGGGGCCCTGGACGTCCCAGCCATACAGAAGCTCGAAAGGGGAGAAACCTGTGGAAGCCTGTGGGACCTCCCGGTATGCGAACAGCAAGAAGGGCAACCACTGGTCCCAGTCCCGTCCAGTATCCACAACAAACTTTTGCAGCATCCTCTTTAGGGTCTGGTTGAACCTTTCAACCAGCCCGTCAGTTTGTGGATGGTAGGGGGTAGTCTTAATCGCCTCTATGCCCAGCTGGCGATGGAAGAGCTGCATCAGCCTAGAGGTGAAGTTCGTCCCCTGGTCTGTGATGATTTCATCCGGTACACCAACCCTGGAAAACAGTTGGACAAGACACCGCAACACAGCAGGGGCAGTGACCGTGCGCAGTGGAAATGCTTCAGGGAACCGAGTGGCATAATCACAGACCACGAGAATATACTCATGTCCCCTACTGCTTCGCACTAGCGGGCCCACAATGTCCATGGCTATGCGTCGGAAAGGGGTGGATATGACAGGCAGTGGTTGCAGATATGCACGGTCTGATTGACGAACATAGCAGGTCTTTTGACAAGTAGGACATGTTTTACAAAATGTTTGAACATCGGTATACATAGAAGGCCAATAAAATCTGGAAGCTATACGCAAAAAGGTTTTGTTCCGACCAAGATGACCAGCCCAAGGCAGGGTGTGTGCCAGGTACAGTATCATTGATCGGCATGTTTCAGGGACAACCAGGCGCTTGACCCCATTACCTATGGCATACAATATATTACCATCAACAACAAAACACTCCTTTTCACACTGTACCCTCTCTAACACCCCATCTGCTTTATCGAACAAGGGTTTCAGAGTCTCATCCTCCCGTTGCAAAACTGCAATGTTCTCTGGCACCTCCCACATGTCCTTTTTCTGTACCTTTTCACCGTCTGGCTGTCTGGAGTTTAGCGCCTTTTCAAACCGGCGCTGACGGCGAGACTTCCTTGGTCCCTTTGTGCCTCCCTCAAACAAACTGTTGTCCAAGGTCGAAAAGGGGTGCAGTTCCCTTTCCTGCCTCACGTCTGATATCACCCCTGCCCTGGCCTGAGCACGGGTGATTACTGCACCTGAGATGTTAACACAGTCTTTGGTCTCCCCCTCTGCCAGCAAGTCTAATAGCACTGGTAGGTCCCACCCCAGTAGTGCTGGTACCGGCAAGTGTTCAACCACCCCCACAGTTAACAAATAGGGTTGCTCATTCACCACCATGGTAAGATCAGCCGTAGGGTAAGAATGACTGTCCCCATGCACACAAAAAATGTCCTCCCGTGTGCCATAGTCTATTGTGCTCAAAGGAACCAAGTCCCTGCGTACGAGTGTCCGAAAGCTGCCAGAGTCAATTAATGCCGTCACAAGTTCACCGTTAATCAAAATGTCTTTAAAACACTGTCTCTTTCCCATAACCCTTTCATCCTCCATACGAGGAGTATAGCACGCACCAGTCAACTTAGCCTTCTTAATAGGGCATAAGGCCGCTTTGTGGCCTGCCTGCTGGCAGTAAAAACAAACAAATTCCTTACCAGGAATGTACTGATTGGGCGCAGGGTGATCATCTCCGTGCTGGTGTGGCTCGGCTCTCGCTGCTGATCTGGGCTGGGAAGGGTGCTGACTGGAACCACCTGGATACCAAGCTGGGCCTCCCCTCCGTGCGTTGAGGTACTGCTGGGCTAGCTTGGCCGCTGCTAGTCCATCTGTTGGCTCGTGCTCCTTTACCCAAGTGCGGATGTCAGCAGGCAAGACCCGTAGCAGCTGCTCCAGAACCAGCTGCTCCCCGATCTGCTCCTTGGTGTGCTGCGCCGGCCGTATCCACCGTCGGTAGAGACCCTTCAGCCGCTGGTAGGTCTCCGCTGGGCTTTCACCGGATGGCACCACCGTTGAACGGAACCGTTGGCGATACGTCTCCGGTGAGATGTCAAACTTGGCCAGGAGCGCCGTCTTCAGGTCAGGATAGGAGTGAGCTCTCTCCTCATCCATCGCTGTATACGCCTCCAGAGCTCTCCCCGAGAGTAGAGGCACCAGCCGACATGCCCACTCCGACTCTGGCCAGTTCCAGGTTCTGGCAATACGCTCAAAGCGCAGCAAGTAATTCTCAATGTCCTCTCCTGCCAAGAATTGCGGGATCTTGGGATCATGACTCGGTCTGCTCTCCATCACCACATTGGGTTGAGCCTGTGGGGCTGGTGTTGGCACCTCCTGCCGAAGGCTCCTCATGGACCCCTCTGATGGTGATGTGGCTCTAGCGGCTTCTGGACTCTGTGCTCCTGGGTTCGGCTGTGGCCCCATCGACCCCGGCTGAGTGGTGGTCATCGAAGCTCGTAGCCCTCTGAGCTCTGCCAGGAACCTCTCCTCTTGGCTCTGCTGCCCCTGGAGGAAGGTCTTCATGACGGCCAGAAGCTCCTCTCCAACTCCTGGAGCTGTCTGTGGGGCTCGTGCAGCAGTAGCCCCTTCTTCCTCCTCATCTGTGGCCCAGGCTATCTCCTCCGGTACCACTTCCTGCTTCTGTGAGCGTAGCACCATCCGTCTTCCTGGGAGACGGCCACGCCCATGTCGTCCAGCCATCCCACTTCTGACACCAAATGTTAGGGGTTCGTTTTCGACCAAGGAAAGGATGGCTCGGACGACGAGACTTCAGTGATAAGGTGTTTTATTCACCAAGTCCAATACCAGCAGTGATGGTGAACAATATTTACAGTGAAAAAAAAATACTAAAGATAACCCCTCCAAAAAAAAAGAAAAAGAAACTATTTACAGAAGATCTCAAGCACACAAATAAAGTTCTTCCATTCAACACTAAATTCAACCATTCTATCTAAATCCAAACACACACTCTCTCTCCAATTTAAACACTAACTATCCTAAATCAGCTCCAACACTACACTTATCTCCAACTCTATAACCCACACTCCTACAAAAACTCATCCCTTTTTATATTACTATGCTCCACCCACAATCATACCATTCACTACTTTAATTAATTAACCCCCAATCTACAGTATTTACAGAACACATAACACAAAATGAAATCACATTAAATCCTACAAATAAAGACACAAATTACACTCCATACATTTAACATAACACAAAACAAAAAAACATCTCAATGTATGAATGTCCGTTTACTGTCAGTGGTGGTTCAGTCCGAGGTCAGGTGTCCTGTTGAGGTGGTGAATTATGGGTATTTAAAGGGTGCGGCAGAAGTGTCTCCGTTTGGTGCTGTAGCAGGTAAGTGTGTGTGTGTGTGTGTGTGTGTGTGTCCATCACCGGGAAATGTCTATGTATGAGTTCTGGTTGAAACCGTGCGGGAGCGTTGCGCACAGTGCGAGAAAGCCGCGCTTCACACCTGCGACGTATGTAGACTGATACAAAGCGGGAGAAGAAAAAAAAAATACACACAGAGGTGAGGGCGCGCTAATGACGCACCGTCACACACACACACACACACACAGACACACAAACACAGACACAAACACACTCACACACACACACACACAGACACACAAACACAGACACACAAACACATAATTGTTACCATATATTTTATTTAATAAAATATATTTGGAAAAATGAGGAATTAAGTGAAACAAACAGTTCCTTTATAAATAATTAAATCTGTGCTGAAAAAAAACAGATCATATTTTGTGTTTATGTTAAATCTCATGTTTACAATATTTTATGTAATGTTTCAAATATTAAATATCATGTTTAAAATATTAAATCTACATATTTATGTTAAATCTAAATGCTAAAGCTAAAAGTTTAAAAGTTATGTTGTATAAAATGTCTACATGCAAGCACAGTCGGTGCTAGTGTCAGTTAGCGTAAGTTAGCATCAGTTAGTGACAGTTAGCATCAGTGTCTGTTAGCATCAGTTAGCGTCAGTTAGTGTCTAATGTTATTATCTTTTTATGTATTATCTTCTTCACCTGTATTTTACTGAATCTATCATTAGCTGAAGTTTCCATTTTGCTCCAGTCGTTCATCTATATCTGTGAGGTAAAATGTCAAACCCATGCTTACACGCCTCCAAACGGACCTTTTTCACAACTTCTTCATTTCGCACCATAAATACATAAGTGGAGCGTAATCCTACTTCCGCTTCGGCAAAACTTAAATGCCAATGATGACAGTGCAGACCAACGGTTATTGTAACATAGCAGGATGTTGTTGTCATGTCCAGAAGCATCTTATATTTCCTTCCACTCCTTCCCTGTTAACGGTGAAGCTAGAGGAAAATGGGTCCAGGCTATTCAGTGTTATGAAGGGCCCAGTTTTATCATTAAAACAGGAGCACTTCCGTCTGCAGCAGACACTTCACATCAGAACACTACATCTGGGGATATATATATATATATATATATATATATATATATATATATATATATATATAATATTAGCGTATTTCTACTGTTTAAGAGGAAGTTCGGTGACGCTCCTCTGACGTATTTACACTCTGCCCAGTGTGACGGGAAAAAGGAAAAATCTGCAGAAGAGACAAAGAAACTGAGATAAAGTAGGTACAGAGGGATAGAGAGGTGAGCTCTGACAACAACTGAAACTAAAGGGGTGGGGGGGGGCTCAGGAGACGAGCAGATATATTGTTGAGGGATTTATCTTCCCTGACATGATGTAAATACGTCTGTATAAACAAGACTGAAAACTGAAGAGCATGAAACATGGGTTATTGCTTTTCCTTCACACACAAAGATATACACAAAATAATACAACACACACACACACACAGATACACACACACACACAGATACACACACACACACACACACACGCACACACAGACACACACATACACACACACACACACAGACACGCACACACAGACACACACACACACGCACACACACACACACACGCACACACAGACACACACATACACACACACAGACACGCACACACAGACACACACACACACACACAGACACACACACACACGCACACACAGACACACACACACACGCACACACAGACACACACACACACACACACACACACACACACTCTGTATATTATATAGATATTTTTTTTATTTTCAATTTCACACAATAACATATTGATAGCCAGTATGTTATACATAAACAATATATTGTTTCATACACAGCTGTACTTCTCCTTAAGTACAGAATGTAAGTACTGTTACCACCTCTATTTATAGCCAAACAAAAGAAATAAAAAAGGACATATATTTAGAGAAATAATGTAACAATATAAGTATGTTTCTATGAAAGTAGTTCATTAACATAGGACATAGAACTATAAATATGTTCATTTGTCTTTTCTAAAAAAGATGGAAAAGTGTCAGATTCTAAAATGAACCTAGTTTCACAGAAGAAGTGATTACATCGTATAGAGCTGTCCATGGTACTGCAACACATATTACTATATTATACTGTAGTATAGAGCTGTCCATGGTACTGAAACACATATTACTATATTATACTGTAGTATAGAGCTGTCCATGGTACTGAAACACATATTACTATATTATACTGTAGTATAGAGCTGTCCATGGTACTGAAACACACATCATCACCTCACTAGGTGGGTTTACATTCGGGTTTCAATTCATGTCTGATTGTTTGTTAATTGACCAAATTGATTGGTGTTTTTGTTTGTTTTCACTCTAGCAATGACATTTCTGGGGCAAATTGTCTGTAATTTGCGAAAAAGTTTCATCCATGTCACCTGCAGTATGGGATCTGTTTTCATGGATCTAGGTCAAAGGTCAAGGTCAATAAATATCTAAAAATTGGTCAGTGTCCAGTACTTAGGTTACGGTTAGTTAGTTAGTTAATCAACAAAATGAAGAAAAATGTTGTGTGACGCCTCCCATGATGCAACAGTAGTGTGACCCCTCCCATAATGCAACAGTAGTGTGACTCCTCCCATAATGCAACTGTATTGTGACCCCTCCCATAATACAACAGTAGTGTGACCCCTCCCATGATGCAACCGTAGTGTGACCCCTCCCATAATGCAACAGTAGTGTGAAACCTCCCGTAATGCAACAGTAGTGTGACCCCTCCCATAATGCAACAGTAGTGTAACTCCTCCCATGATGCAACAGTAGTGATAGTAGTACAGACACTGAGTTCTTTCTTCTCTTTCTCTCTCTCACACCTGTTTTTGTCATTTTTATAACATATCTTTCATACCAAGTCTGTTCATGACTAGTCACCTGGTGTCCCCTTCCCCCCCTCCCCCCCTGGGGGGAGTGGTGGCTCTCCTGACAGTGTCTGCGTGGGAGCCATGGGCGACAGGATCTGCAGTGTCTCGCCTGTGCTGACCTGTGACCCCGGACCCCCGCCCCTGCCTGTCTGGACCAGCCCCCCCTCCTTCATTTATATATGGACGTTCATCTATAGTCTGTCCGTCCATGGGAGTGGATCTGTCCTTCAATGTGGTTCTCCTCAAGATTTCTTCTTTTTCCCACTGGGTTTTGAAGTTCTTTCTGCCGAGAAGGAGGGTCTAAGGACAGGGGGAGGGTCTAAGGACAGGGGGAGGGTCTAAGGACAGGGGATGCTTGGGACTGTTCATATATCTCTGTAGTTGATTGTGTTTTTGTAAAGCCCTGTGAGATGACTTTGTTGTGATTTAGGGCTTTATAAATAAAATTGAATTGAATTGAATTAGTGTGACCCCTCCCATGATGCAACCGTAGTGTGACCCCCTCCCATAATGCAACAGTAGTGTTGTCCTGCTCGTCCTTCTGCAGTGGCGTCTGTTTTAGTTTTGTTTCCTTTTGTGAACCTGGACATAAACAGGATGTTAATGAGTTTCACTTAGTAAAACTGCAACGAACATTAGGACGACACAGAAAACGTTATTATTCCTGTGGTGTGAACGATGGAACCACATGGTACTGAAAGAACAACTGCTTCTACCATAATAATACAGATATAATATTATGTTATGTTATTTTATATTATGTTATGTTATGTTGTCTTTGTTGTCGTCTCCCGCTTATCTGGGTCTGGGTCGCGGGGCAGCAGCCTCAGCAGAGTAGCCCAGACTTCCCTCACCCCAGCTACCTTTAGCCAGCTCCTCCAAGGGAATCCCGAGGCGTTCCCAGGCCAGCCGAGAGATATAATCCCTCCAGCGCGTCCTGGGTTGACCCCGACGTCTCCTCCCGGATGGACATGCTCAGAACACCTCCCCAGGGAGGCATCCTCACAAGGTAGAATGAATGAATGAATGAATGTTTTTATTTAAGTGTCATGCACATTGAAGTGCCCAGCCCTCATGGGCTTATATGACACTATACAACACTGAAAATGGCCAACAATGCCAACATTTCCAAAATAACAAATCAACTCGGATACAGAATTGATATCCTCAATTTCCAAGTATTTTCCACATATCTGGCAACAGAAAATGTTTCTTGCTTAAACAACCAATTTAACATTTCACCTTCTGGCAACCAAAATAAATCAGGTTTTACATTATGGACAGCTCTGAACAAAACAGTTCTTAAACTAAAGTACAAAGGACAATAAAACATCAAATGAAATTCATCTTCAATCACTGGTAAATCACATACAGAACATAATCTTTCTTCTTCAGGCACCTCTTTATAACGACCTACCTCAACTTCTAGAGGCAACACTCCTGCTCTGAGCTGAGCACATAATGATCTCTGTTGTCTTTTTAAGTAACGTTTAACATATGATTCTGTTTGGAAGCTTTCTTTAAGTTGAATATAGGTTCGCAATTTCGGTTTGTGAAATAATTCTCGTTGCCAACTTTTCTTATAGTTTTCAAACATAATATTTTTATCATCTTGTAGTTTACACTGCAAATTGTTCAAAAATATGGACTGCGAATTCACGCTTGTCAATATTTCGCAAACCTCATTGGACCAAGGGTAGTTACCCACTTTATCCCACTTAAAAACTTTTTTAGTAAGTCTATCCTCAGGTAGAAGCACAAGACGATTCCCCAACCTTAAAATGTCCACCCTCTGCTTTACCACACAGGGTTCCCAGCCCATGTCTCCCTCTATGGCCGCCAGAGGTGTACATTTATGAACACCAAGAAAATATCTCATTACCCTAAATTGAACACTGTTAGTTTCAGAAGCCTCCTCAGATCCCCAAACACCTGCTGCATAAAACAATATAGGCGCTACCATAGAATCAAACAATTGAGTAGATGAAGTGAAACTTAAATCAGGACATAATTTCATCTTGTTAATAACAGCACCAAGTGCTCTTCCAGCAGATTCTGCCAGCGCTCTTCTGCCTGTAGCAACATTCATATGTTCATGGAAAACAAAACCAAGATACCTATAGGTTACAGTTAGTGATAACAATGTTTGCCCAAAATGAAACTGACATTTACTTTGGGGAACCGAGGACCCTCTGAAATGAATAATTAGCGTTTTCTCACAGTTAATACCAAGTCTCCATTTGACACACCAATCATTCATAATATTCAACATCTTTTGTAATTTAATTTCTTCCTCTGCAATCAAAACAATATCATCTGCATATAGCAAAATACTGAGGTTAAAATCTTCAATGTCAATTCCTAATTTAGCTTTCTTAATTTCTTGGGCCAAGTCATTAACATAAAGGGCAAATAAAGTGAAGTCAGAAGAGAGGGGCGGAGTCACTGTGGGTGCACCAGAGTAAAGACACTGATGACAAATACTGAAGTGAGCAGGTTTGGATTTTTATAAGGATATTTAATGACTCACTTTTCACAGCTTCCTCTTATAAAAACAAAAAAAAACCCTGAAAGTCTGCAACATGGTACTGAGGACGGACTCACACACCCTCACACTCCATCTGGTAACTACACCCTTCCTGACAGACAGACTGTGTTAAACATCAACACTCAGGGAGCGGTGTTTGTCAAACCTGCACCGTCATAAATACAGTCTAGTGTTGTAGAGGAACCACTGTGGTCACATGGTCCATCTGGACCCACATGACCCTTGACCTTTCAAACACAGTCCAATCTGTTGCTTCTTTAACCCTCCTGTTGTGTTACTGTGCAAACTGACTCATTTTAAAGTTTGAACATTTAACAAATCAACATATAACACACCGGTCCTGAACATTTCATGGAAATTGATCCAGTAGTTTTTGTGTAAAGTTTCTAACAAACAGACAAACTACCAGGGGTGTGACGTGAGATGTCATTTGGCGAGATTTCGTGAAATTTGTTGTCCATCAGCAGACATAATCATGTAGTTTTGGACATTGGGTTTGGATTTTCCTGCCCGTGTGCGCCTGGGCCCCACGAGGCCTAGAGCCCACCTTAGCCGGTGTGCGCCGGTCACTGTGGGGTTTGTGGGACACCCTCTGACTGGCGTGGGCATTGGACTCCTGTGGGTTCAGATGGGTCAGTGGGTTGCGGAACCCCTGGTACCTGTTGTACGTGGGCTAGTCCCTGCCCTGGTGATGCGGATGGTCCAGGAAGTGGAAAGGCCGGAGCTGGTCGCACCACCAGAGGAAATGCAACTGGGGGGGTTTGGGGATTTCCTCATTCACACAGTCAAGAACCAGATTTGATTCTCTCTCTCTCTCCTCTTTTCATCCACATCCTTCAATCCTTCCTTCTTTCTTGTCCATTACAAACATATTGGGAAGACTTGGACCATGAAATTAAAATATTGGTCAATGACATCACTTAATATTTCCAATTCTCCCAAAACAAAGAATTGAGAAAAATCTGTAGAGCCATAGGAAAAAAAGGGGGGGGGGGCAGATTAAGCAGAATGTGAAAAGTTTATCTGCACAGAACACATAGAATGAATATTTATGTTCTAATGTTGATCAGCCTTTGAAACAAACCTTCAACATCTGTAAAATGGAACGTATGTCATGTGATGTCAGAAGGTCAGAGGAAGTGAATGAACAAAAACACCTGATACTATCTGGTCACCTTGACCTTTGACCTTTACAGATAAACAATTAATGGTTTCTTCGTTGACACATTGTCAATCATTTCTGAAAGTTCCAAGTTTCTGTCCACAACTCATCTTACTGACAAACAAATAAACAAATTAAACTAAAACATAGCATCCTTCTCTGATGTAAAAAAAAGTACAAAATAACACATTTTGTAATTTCATTTCAGTAGCTTTAGTTTGAATATTTTCTAAAATCATTTGCTTTTTCACACCTGCTCCTGCACAATAAAAATATAAATGAAATAAAACAGTTGAATTTTTCTGAATATTTAAACTAAAGCATCCATTAAAGGGTTAACGCTGTGTCTGTGCTAGAGGATAGACAGGGAAACTTTTGAGGAGGATTAAGAATATAGGTGTTAGATCCCTGTGTGAAAAGGCCAGGGTGAAAGGCATGATGGGAGAAAAGCTTTTATTTGTATGTTACAAAAATGGTCCTTTTATAAGATCTACAAAGTGCTCCTGCAAAAAACTTCAACTGATGTTTTTTTCCGCATGATAGGACAAAATGGATGGAATGATTTATTGAATGGTTACTCCTCTTTAACCTGGTTAATGAAAGTTAGAGGTGAAGACTGATTAACACTTTAACTCCCTATACAGGGTAAATCAGGTCAAATATCAGCAAAGGGGGCGGGGTTTGCTGTAGCTGGTACCACTAGGATTTTAATTTGGTTCCCATCAGTGATGACAGGGTTCTTACACACTTTAAACCATACTTTTATATGACTTTTCTGCAAAGATTCATGACCACGTACCCCTAAAAATGCCAGTGGACTTTAAACAAGTAGAATAAAAAGTTAGTGTTTTTTTTTGTTTTTTTTGTCTGCATTTGTTCTCATTGTTTAACACCACAGAGGGAGTCAACATTGTTTGAGATCAATGCATATTTTAGTCTTTTAGCCAAATATTTAAATATTTAGTGCATGTGTGTGACCATCAGCGGTCCTCCCTGAAAGCTGAGCAGACATCCTTTATTAGAACTCTCTATTATAAACCAGGGAGGGCAGTGCTACACCTCAGTGATGTGTGGAGGAAACAAAGACTGGACAGGACGAACGGGGACAGAAATTAACAGGCGGTGCTATTGCAGTTAAAGATTGTAAGGTGGTGTGTTATTCCAACTATTAACTGTCCATCAATAAAAATAAATAAATCGAAAAAAGAGAAGAAAACCAAACCAGCACAAAAGAAAAAGAGATTCAATAAATAAATAATTAAACAAAACGGTAGTGAGCACCATAATTGTGGATGACTTGATAGTATAAAATAGAATGCAATAGAATAGAATAGAATAGAATAGAAAAGGACACTCGTGCAAAAGAGAATGAGTTTAGGGTAGAGATTGTGGAGAGATTCTCAGCACATTCCCATCATTCACTGAAATGGGACTCAGCAGTAGCTGGCAAGACCCAATCAAACATGCAAGTGTGAAGGACCCTGAAGCCCAGAACAGCAATCACGGCAAGGCAGGGCCAAGCCAACAGGGCGCCCCCCACCCCGGACCGTAGGAGCCACAGGGCGCCGCCCCTAGAGAGTCACTGGGGCCACTGTGAATGACTCAAACCCGGAGAACAAGAGGGAGCAGCTACAGACCCCCCCAGCGCACCAAGACCGACCCAGGCGGCCCGGGGCACGAGGACCTACCCGCCACCCCAGCCCCCACCAGCACCCCAGCAGACGCCGTAGTCCCACCACGGGCCAGCCGCATGCAGTGTTGTTTTAAAGTTTACCTTCAGAATTTTAACAATAAAATACATAAAATAACACCCATAGGCTCCATGACGTCACGTAAAGACGTCACATGACGTCACGTAAAGACGTCACATGACGTCACGTAAAGACGTCACATGACGTCACGTAAAGACGTCACATGACGTCACGTAAAGATGTCATATGACGTCGCACCAATGGTATATTTGGATCCAAACCTTGGCAGATTTAATGTGTTAGCGTTAGCATTAGCACAGACTGGTGCTGCTTCACTGAGGTCTGAACTTGACCACTGATCTAGTTTAATGTGTTAGCATTAGCATCACCCTGTGGACACCGTATATGTGAGGTGACCTTTGACCCTGGGGGTAGATGTAATAATAATAGACTAAATCATGTCAAAAGAACTCTTCATACAAAGTTTGCCGCCTCTTTTGATTCTAACCCTTTCACCTTTTTGATGCCCCCCCCCCCTCTCTCTTTCATTTCTTGTCCTTTTTAACCCTGATCCTCACCGTATGTTGGCTCTTCCCAGTATGGGCAGCAGTATCTGGCTGCTGTCCATGTGTCCAATTAGAAATGCCAGATGAGTTTGGAGTGTGTCCTTTAGAGACTGGAGTCACCCCGGTAACTATCGCTATAGCACACATCATCTGAACGCCAGCCCAGCCAATCGCCTGCGCTCACCTTCATTAGGGATTCGGTTAATGTCAGAACAGCATCCCTTCTCCTCTTTAATTCCCTCCGTCAGACTCTTTCCTTTCTGTTCAACATGTATACACTCTCACTTACCGAGTTTTTTTTTTTATCCCTTGATGCTCTGAGACGTACGTACAAACACACCAGCTCTTCTCTTCCTGCACTTACTTTACTCCCTGTGTCCCACATGATCATCAACTCCCTTGATACAAATGTGACCCGCATCGGCCCGCCCTCCTTCTATGAATGTAGAATGATGCTGTTGATGCTGCTACTGCTGTTGATGCTGCTGCAAATGCTGCTGCTGCTGTTGATGCTGCTGCTGCTAATGCTACTGCTGTTGATGCTGCTGCTGCTGTTGATGCTGCTGCTAATGCTGCTGTTGATGCTGCTGTTGATGCTGCTGCTGTTGATGATGCTGCTAATGCTGCTGCTGCTGTTGATGCTGCTGCTAATGCTGCTGTTGATGCTGCTGTTGATGCTTCTGCTAATGCTGTTGATGCTGCTTCTTGTAAAAGCGTCCATAGCAGATCATTTTCTCAGTAGGCTCCCCATCATCACCCTCCACTTAAATAAATTGCTAATTGCCGCAGATAGCAGGGAGTGTTTTAATCCACTGATCTATAAGGGCTTATATACATGCGTCCTTGCAAAGCGAATGTAGAAACAGAGACTTTCATCGTTTAATTTCATCCCTTATGTTAGTTTTTGTCAGGTTCGTTAACTCTTAAATATCTATTAAAGGTGACTGAAGCCTCGTCCACACTAACCTGGGACACACTGTGTGTAATGTCTGTACAAGAACTGAAACTACTGTACATTTACTAGAGCTGCTAATGCTAATGCTAGTACTAATGCTAGTGTAGCTTTAAGATCAGTTAGGTCCAGGCTGTCCCACATGTTTGTTTCTTTACCTGCTCAGTGTATGAATTTAAGGTCAAAGGTTAAGTGACGTGAACATATGTGACGTAAAGACACAACGTCAACATGTGCGTTTGTTGTCGTTTAGATGCAGACGTGTCCCAGAGCATCTTCAAAACGTCCCAGTGTGGAAGGAGTGTGAACATTAGTGTGTGTTCACACCCTGACGATGACTTCATTAAATGAAAAACACTTGTGATAAAATATTCTGTCGTATTTAGACACAATTGTCCTGGTGTAAATGCGCCTAAGGCAGTGATGAACTGGAACTGGAACCCCAGGATTGTAAACATTCCTTACAAACATGAAGCAGCGGTAAGTCTTTGACACAGCCGTAGATGATGTAGTGAAAGATTTCAACCAGAAAGTCTTGTTGAAAACGGAGCAGAGCTAATGTTAGCACTAATGCTAACCCTGGAAGCATTTATTGAAAGGAAAGATGTGATGTCTTTAGGTCAAAGACATCATTTCATATGTTGTATACATTGATGTTAAATTGGTTAAACTGTAGTTGATTGGAAATCTACAGGAGTGAGATGTTATCTCTTTAAAATCTTTGTGTTCGCTGTACATGATGGTTCATGGAGAGTGAGCGCTCTTCTCTAGAGTGGAGCTTTGCCTTATTTTTCTAAACGGTGTTGAAAGTATATAATACATGTTCTGCACTTCTATAGTTCTGTTCATGGTCCTGAAAGCACTTTACATTAGCCTCACATTCACCCATTCACACACTTTACATTAGCCTCACATTCACCCATTCACACACTTTATATTAGCCTCACATTCACACACTTTACATTAGCCTGACATTCACCCATTCACACACTTTACATTAGCCTGACATTCACCCATTCACACACTTTACATTAGCCTGACATTCACCCATTCACACACTTTACATTAGCCTCACATTCACCCATTCACACACTTTACATTAGCCTCACATTCACCCATTCACACACTTTACATTAGCCTCACATTCACACACTTTACAATAGCCTCACATTCACCCATTCACACACTTTACATTAGCCTCACATTCACCCATTCACACGCTTTACATTAACCTCACATTCACCCATTCACACACTTTACATTAGCCTCACATTCACCCATTCACACACTTTACAACAGCCTCACATTCACACACTTTACATTAGCCTCACATTCACCCATTCACACACTTTACATTAGCCTCACATTCACCCATTCACACACTTTACATTAGCCTCACATTCACCCATTCACACACTTTACAATAGCCTCACATTCACCCATTCACACACTTTACATTAGCCTCACATTCACCCATTCACACACACTCATACACCAGTAGGTTTCTAAGGTTCTGTCAGTCCTACTGGGACACTAAAGCAGGGTTCAGGGTCTTTGTCCAAGGACACCTGGACATGTGGACAGCCAGAGCTGGGACGCGAACCACTCGGTGACCCTTCCCTCATTGGACGACCTGCTCTACCAACTGAACCATAGTCGCCCCAATGTGTTTCTGCCAACTCATTTTTGATGTTGAATGCGCTCTGTCATATTTGACCCTTGGACAGTTTTTGTTTTTGTAAGTAGACAAGTTCTGTAAATATATGACTGGATGTTAGTTTGTTTTGTGTGAGAGAATGAGCTAACATTGATGCTATGAATGTATTACATGTGTAGTGAATGTGTTTAGTAACTGAAGCTGTATGTTACAAAGCAAAACTAAAACAAGTAAAAACAACAAAAAGGAAAAGAAAAAAGAGAACCTCCATTACAAGAAAAGTACGCCTTGTTTGGACTACCTTTTTTTTTTTTTTAGTTTTTCAGCTGGCTGTCTACCTTCACCGTTACATGTTGTGAGGACAGCACATGGACGTTTTCGCCTTAATCCATGTATCATTCGTTTTTCAAAATAAAATTAAAAATAAGACAACAAAACATTAACTTCATTATTTTTTTCCCAAATTAAAATAAAAAAGGATGACAATGCGTTTTTTTTTTTTTCAGTTATTCTTTTTGTGTTTAAATGAATAATAGAAAAATAAATAATGGTCGTTTTATTGAACTTTGACCTGAAGTAATTTGAATAAACTGAAAATGACCTTTGACCCTCAGTGACACAGATTTAAAACTACGTCCTATTCGTCTAAACTAAGAGGGTTACCATAAACTAAGATGTAACCTGGGTTTCATTTGTATTAGTGTTTTTTCATTGATGATATTTTTGTTTATATTATCTTCACTTTAATGTCTTCATTTGTTATATTTTCATTTGATGTAATATCTTCATTAATACATGATGTGTTTATTTTATACTGGTTTCCTTACACTCTCTAGTTCAGGGGTGGGCAACTCCAGTCCTCGGGGGCCGGAATCCTGCATGTTTTCGATATTTCCCTTTTCCAGCACACCTGATTCAATTAATGATCAGCTCATCATCCAGCTCCACAGAAGCCTGATAATGATATAATGGCTTCCAGGTGTGATGGAAGAGGGAAACATCCAAAACTTGCAGGACACCGGCCCTCGAGGCCTGGAGTTGCCCACCCCTGCTCTAGTTCTTTTCTTGTTGTTCAGTGTGCGGTCATGTGACTAGGTCACATGATGGCTGGTATCCAATCAGAATTCAAGCCTGGTTAGAATGCCTATATAAACATGTTCTGGCTTCATTCTCTTCAGTTGTGTGGGGGAGGGGCCAGAGACAGCAGCTACAAGAACTGGACTATTTTGGCTTTGTGCTGGGAGCTTGAATTTGTTTGTTTTCTGACAGGAAGTGGCCAGGTGCCTTTTCAGTTTTTTGGTTCCTTGTCCTTGTATGATGCTGCACTGAAACTTAGACACAGAAATTGTGTCAACCTTTGGTCCATGGTTTGGTAGGAGGTTTAGCAGCCTGCCTCCGTCTCCCACCTTCTCCTGCTGAGCTCATCCACAGCACATCTTTCCTCTGAACCTGCTGCGCTCTGGTCATTGCAACTTTAACTCAATAAATTCCTTCTGGACCTTCCTGCTCGTTGGAGTTGTGATCCGACAACTGGGAGAAACAGACAATTGGACATGGCGTTCTTGTTTCCTTGGGGTTGGATTTATTTGGTTATTTGTGTAGCCTAACTATCAACTCATTGGGGGAATTGTTTTGTGCACAAAAATTGAACCAGTGATCACCCCAGAGGTGACTTCTATGTTTAGGTTTAATTTCATGAGGGTTCAGGTCATTTTTAAATTATTTTTTATTATTATTTGAAACAATAGAAATAACAGTAGCGACAATATCATTCTAATCATTTAATGACTTAATTCCACTCATTTGTTCCTCATGTGTTGTTCACTTATATCCACAATAGTTCACCTTCATAAAAAAATATTAGCTGGAAGTAGCTCCTTAAAAAGAAGAACATGTTACAGCAACTGAATACATTTGAGTTAGTAGTACTATTACTGAAACTATGAGTATTAGTACTGTTACTGAAACTGTATTAGTACTGTTACTGAAACTGTATTAGTACTGTTACTGAAACTATGAGTATTAGTACTGTTACTGAAACTATGAGTATTAGTACTGTTACTGAAACTATGAGTATTAGTACTGTTACTGAAACTATGAGTATTAGTACTGTTACTGAAACTATGAGTATTAGTACTGTTACTGAAACTGTATTAGTACTGTTACTGAAACTGTATTAGTACTGTTACTGAAACTGTATTAGTACTATTACTGAAACTATGAGTATTAGTACTGTTACTGAAACTATGAGTATTAGTACTGTTACTGAAACTGTATTAGTACTGTTACTGAAACTGTATTAGTACTATTACTGAAACTATGAGTATTAGTACTGTTACTGAAACTATGAGTATTAGTACTGTTACTGAAACTGTATTAGTACTGTTACTGAAACTGTATTAGTACTGTTACTGAAACTATGAGTATTATCAGCCATCAACGATCAGCCATCAACTATGGCTGATCGTCAGGAGCTGGATTTTCGGAGCTGTCCCTGAACGCATCGTGAGAGTTGCAGCAGCTGAGACGCCGCGGCGTCGCGTCTGGTGAGTGTATTGTTTTCCTCTTTAATCTTCGCTAGCCTAGCTTCCCTTAGCATGGCTAGTTCTTCTTCTTCTCGTATTTTCTGCTCAGTGTGCTGTATGTACAGTGAGTCCCTGCCTCCTTTACCGAGGATAGCAGTAGCTGTTGGAAGTGTAGCTTAGTGTCAGGGTTGGAGGCCAGGGTTTCTGAGTTAGAAGCACGGCTCTGCAGCTTGGAGGCTAATGCTAGGCCTAGCTATAGCGAGATAGCTGCAGGGACCGCAGGCCGTGCTAACAGCAACAGGAGCGTGGCTAGCCCCTCAGCAAGTCCCGTGCAGCCGGGAGAGTCGAGAGACGGATTTGTGACAGTACGGAGGAAGCGTGGTGCTAAACGCACAAACGTAGCGCACCAAGAGCTTCACGTCTGTAGCAGACCCCATGGCAGAACACTGGCCAAACCAGACACTCTCCTCATTGGAAGTTCTATTCTTAGAGACGTGAAGCACCCAGCGGTGTCTGTCAGGTGTTATCCAGGGGCCAGAGTCGGTGACATCGAAGGAAACCTTAGGCTTTTACAGCAGAGCAGGGCTAGCTTCCGCCGCATCGTGATCCACGCTGGTGGTAACGATGTCCGACGGAAACAATCAGAGGTTCTTAAACTGAACGTAGCATCGGTGTGTAAACTTGCTAAGTCGATGTGTAACACCGTAGCATTCTCTGGACCCCTGCCTAATTTGGCCAGTGATGAGATGTACTCTAGGTTCTCATCATTTAACCGCTGGTTGTCTAGGTGGTGCTCAGAAAACGATGTTGTTTTTATAGATAATTGGCGTGCATTCTGGGGAAAGCCTGGGCTCATTCGCAGAGATAGCATACATCCCACTTGGGAAGGTGCTTCTCTCTTAGCACAAAATGTGGCTTCCAAATTTAGCCTGTCAAAATGACAATCCAGAGTGCGGGCCCAGGCGCAGAGTCGTAGTGTAAAACACTTCTCTGTGCATCCACTTTACTCTGAGCTGTCACAAACCCACCATGTAGTAAATAACAGAAAGACTGCGTCTATTCCTTGTGTAGTTAATAATAAACCCCGTATAGTTAAAAATAAGCCTAATATTAAAAAACCTATAGGAGTGAGATCAAATAATTTAATAAAAATAGTTTTAAGTAATAATCAGATTAAAAAAACACCTAACAATTTTATCCAATGTGGACTGATCAATATTAGATCTATTTCTTCCAAATCTCTGTTAATAAACGATCTAATTAGTGATTACAAAATTGATATTTTAGCTCTGACTGAAACCTGGCTGCAGCAGGATGAATATGTCGCATTAAATGAATCCACGCCACCAACACATGTGAACTATCACACAGCCAGAACCAGTGGCCGTGGTGGAGGAGTGGCAGTAATATCCCACTCCAGTTTAGGTCTTAGCCCTAAAATTAATCATAAAACTAATCCCACTTACCATTCCTTTGAAAGTCTAGTTTCATCCATTACTTTCCCCAACTGCAGAAACCAAAAACCAGTCCTTTTTGTCATAGTCTACCGCCCTCCTGGCCCTTATTCACAGTTTTTATTAGAAGTCTCTGACTTTCTATCCAGTGTAGTGTTGAACTGGGATAGGATTATAATAGTTGGTGATTTTAACATACATGTCGATAACAACGCTGACTCTCTTAGTAATGCATTTAGTGACCTACTAGACGGATTAGGCTTTATCCAAAATGTTAATAAACCAACCCACATTCACAGACATACTCTCGATCTGATCTTAACACTTGGTGTTGAAATTAATGACCTTGTCGTTTTTACCCATAATCCCATACTCTCAGATCACTTTTTAATGACCTTCCATGTTTTGTTTGAGGATATTTCTACCTCAGTGATTAAAACGCAAATGAAAAGGATACTATGTGACCGTGCTGTCTCAAAGTACAAAGAGTTAATTCAGTCACTATTTGTGTCTATGTCATGTGATTATGTAAAGGACACATTTAGTCCCAGTATAAGTGATGAGTTAGTCGATAGTACCATGCTCACACTACAAACTACGCTAGATATAGTTGCCCCCCTTAAGTTAAAAACTACTAAGATTAGATTAACCTCCCCATGGTACAACGCTGACACTCGCTCCATTAAACAAGCAACACGTAAATTAGAGAGGCAATGGAGGCGATCCAACTTAGAAGATTCTCTCAATGCCTGGAAAAATAGCCTAATAAAGTATAAGCAAGCTTTGCGTACAGCCAAAACTAGATATTACTCATCCATAATAGAAGAAAACAAGAATAATCCTAGATTCCTGTTCAGTACTGTAGCCAAACTGACAAACAGACACACCTCCGTGGAACCAGTTATTCCATCCACGCTCCATCCTGATGATTTCCTGCAGTTCTTTAACAATAAAATATCAACTATTAGAGAGAAAATAGACACATTTCTCCCAAATATTAGATCAGAAAAAGTAGCGCTTTCAAACCTAGGCCTTTTTATAAATCCCTCTGTAACACTAAATAATTTCACCACTGTAGACCAAACTGATGTCATTTCTATTATCATGTCTTCCAAATCATCACCTGCCTCTTAGATCCAATCCCAACAAAACTCTTTAAAGAGATTCTGCCCCTAATTATTGGCACTGTCCTAAATATAATTAACACTTCATTAATTACTGGATATGTGCCACAGTCATTTAAATATGCTGTTATTAAACCAATTCTGAAAAAGCCTACCCTAGATCCTGACATTTTAGCCAATTATAGGCCTATATCCAATTTGCCCTTCCTGTCAAAGGTTTTAGAACGAGTAATAGTTAAACAGCTGTGCCAATTCCTGCAAGATAATAGTTTATTTGAACAGTTTCAGTCTGGCTTTCGTGCCCATCATAGCACTGAAACGGCGTTAGTTAAAGTTACTAATGACTTATTATTAGCCGCTGACATCGGACTAATATCGGTCCTGGTGTTATTAGACCTTAGTGCAGCCTTTGACACCATCGACCACAGTATCTTAGTGCACAGATTAGAATATGATATAGGTATTAGAGGAGCAGCCCTCTGCTGGTTTAAATCATATTTATCTAATCGCTACCAATTTGTTCACATCAACAAACAATCATCGCAGTCCTCCAGAGTTAATTATGGCGTTCCTCAAGGGTCAGTCCTTGGGCCTATTTTGTTTACACTATATATGCTCCCTTTAGGTAACATCATTACAAATCATGGCATTAATTTTCATTGTTACGCGGATGACACACAGCTATATTTATCGATTAAACCTGACCAGACCAGACAAATAGATAAACTAAGTACATGTGTACAAGACATAAAAATTTGGATGAGTGCCAATTATCTTTTACTGAACCCTGAAAAAACTGAAGTCGTTATAATTGGTCCTAAAGATGCGAGAGACTCCCTAACTGACCAGATAGTTACTCTGGACAACTTAAGTGTAACACCCAGTGACACAATTAAAAATTTAGGAGTTTTATTTGATCCAGATCTTTCATTCAAAATGCATATCAAACAAACTTGCAGAACAGCCTTCTTTCACCTGCGCAACATTAGCCAAAATTAGGAATATTCTGTCTAAAACGACTGCAGAAAAATTAATTCATGCATTTGTTACATCACGATTAGATTATTGTAACTCCTTATTTGTAGCATGTCCTAAATATTCCCTAAAAAGCTTCAACTGGTTCAAAATGCAGCAGCAAGATTATTAACAGGATCAAATAGAAGAGAACACATCACCCCTGTGCTCCAAACCCTGACCCCTGACCCCTAACCCTATCACCCCTGTGCTCCAAACCCTTCACTGGCTTCCAGTTGAGTCTAGAATTAAATTTAAAATCCTCCTCCTTACATATAAAACCATTAATGGTATGGGCCCCTCTTATCTTAAAGATGATCTGGTTCCGTACCAACCCAATAGAACCCTTCGTTCTCAGAATGCAGGTTTATTGAAAGTTCCTAGGGTTTCTAAAAGTACAGTAGGAGCTAGAGCCTTTAGTTATCAGGCCCCTGTCTTATGGAATCAGCTTCCCTTTAATATTAAAGATGCTGAAACAGTCTCTACATTTAAAATTAGGCTTAAAACATTCCTGTTTGAGAAAGACTATGGTCAGGTTAGTTAAAAATGATGTGACTCATATATCATGTATACATGATGTATGAGTCACAGTTCAGTCTAGGCTGCCCTAGGAGTTAGAATGCTGGGGGAAGTACAGACACTGAGTTCTTTCTTCTCTTTCTCTTCCTCACATCTGTTTCTGTAATTTTTATAACATATCTTTCTTACCAAGTCTGTTCATGACTAGTCACCTGGTGTCCCCTTTCCCCCCTCCCCCCCTGGGGGGAGTGGTGGCTCTCCTGACAGTGTCTGCACGGGAGCCATGGACGACAGGATCTGCAGTTTTTCGCCTGTGCCAACCTGTGACCCCGGACCACTGCCCCTGCCTGTCTGGACCAGCCCCCCTTCCTGCATTTATAAATGGACGTTCATCTATAGCCTGTCCGTCCATGGGAGTGGATCTGTCCTTCAATGTGGTTCTCCTCAAGATTTCTTCTTTTTCCCACTGGGTTTGGAAGTTTTTTCTTGCCGAGAAGGAGGGTCTAAGGACAGGGGGAGGGTCTAAGGACAGGGGGAGGGTCTAAGGACAGGGGGAGGGTCTAAGGACAGGGGGAGGGTCTAAGGACAGGGGATGCCTGGGACTTTTCATGTATTTCTGTAGTTGATTATGTTTTTGTAAAGCCCTCTGAGACGACGTTGTTGTGATTTAGGGCTTTATAAATAAAATTGAATTGAATTGAATAGTACTGTTACTGAAACTATGAGTATTAGTACTGTTACTGAAACTATGAGTATTAGTACTGTTACTGAAACTATGAGTATTAGTACTGTTACTGAAACTATGAGTATTAGTACTGTTACTGAAACTGTATTAGTACTGTTACTGAAACTGTATTAGTACTGTTACTGAAACTGTATTAGTACTGTTACTGAAACTGTATTAGTACTGTTACTGAAACTGTATTAGTACTGTTACTGAAACTGTATTAGTACTGTTACTGAAACTGTATTAGTACTGTTACTGAAACTGTATTAGTACTGTTACTGAAACTGTATTAGTACTGTTACTGAAACTGTATTAGTACTGTTACTGAAACTATGAGTATTAGTACTGTTACTGAAACTGTATTAGTACTGTTACTGAAACTGTATTAGTACTGTTACTGAAACTGTATTAGTACTGTTACTGAAACTGTATTAGTACTGTTACTGAAACTGTATTAGTACTGTTACTGAAACTGTATTAGTACTGTTACTGAAACTATGAGTATTAGTACTGTTACTGAAACTATGAGTATTAGTACTGTTACTGAAACTATGAGTATTAGTACTGTTACTGAAACTGTATTAGTACTGTTACTGAAACTGTATTAGTACTGTTACTGAAACTGTATTAGTACTGTTACTGAAACTATGAGTATTAGTACTGTTACTGAAACTATGAGTATTAGTACTGTTACTGAAACTGTATTAGTACTGTTACTGAAACTGTATTAGTACTGTTACTGAAACTGTATTAGTACTGTTACTGAAACTGTATTAGTACTGTTACTGAAACTATGAGTATTAGTACTGTTACTGAAACTGTATTAGTACTGTTACTGAAACTGTATTAGTACTGTTACTGAAACTGTATTAGTACTGTTACTGAAACTATGAGTATTAGTACTGTTACTGAAACTATGAGTATTAGTACTGTTACTGAAACTATGAGTATTAGTACTGTTACTGAAACTGTATTAGTACTGTTACTGAAACTGTATTAGTACTGTTACTGAAACTGTATTAGTACTGTTACTGAAACTGTATTAGTACTGTTACTGAAACTGTATTAGTACTGTTACTGAAACTGTATTAGTACTGTTACTGAAACTATGAGTATTAGTACTGTTACTGAAACTGTATCAGTACTGTTACTGAAACTATGAGTATTAGTACTGTTACTGAAACTGTATTAGTACTGTTACTGAAACTATGAGTATTAGTACTGTTACTGAAACTATGAGTATTAGTACTGTTACTGAAACTATGAGTATTAGTACTGTTACTGAAACTGTATTAGTACTGTTACTGAAACTATGAGTATTAGTACTGTTACTGAAACTGTATTAGTACTGTTACTGAAACTGTATTAGTACTGTTACTGAAACTGTATTAGTACTGTTACTGAAACTGTATTAGTACTGTTACTGAAACTATGAGTATTAGTACTGTTACTGAAACTATGAGTATTAGTACTGTTACTGAAACTGTATTAGTACTGTTACTGAAACTATGAGTATTAGTACTGTTACTGAAACTGTATTAGTACTGTTACTGAAACTATGAGTATTAGTACTGTTACTGAAACTATGAGTATTAGTACTGTTACTGAAACTATGAGTATTAGTACTGTTACTGAAACTATGAGTATTAGTACTGTTACTGAAACTGTATTAGTACTGTTACTGAAACTGTATTAGTACTGTTACTGAAACTGTATTAGTACTGTTACTGAAACTATGAGTATTAGTACTGTTACTGAAACTGTATTAGTACTGTTACTGAAACTATGAGTATTAGTACTGTTACTGAAACTATGAGTATTAGTACTGTTACTGAAACTGTATTAGTACTGTTACTGAAACTGTATTAGTACTGTTACTGAAACTATGAGTATTAGTACTGTTACTGAAACTGTATTAGTACTGTTACTGAAACTATGAGTATTAGTACTGTTACTGAAACTGTATTAGTACTGTGACTGAAACTATGAGTATTAGTACTGTTACTGAAACTATGAGTATTAGTACTGTTACTGAAACTGTATTAGTACTGTTACTGAAACTGTATTAGTACTGTTACTGAAACTATGAGTATTAGTACTGTTACTGAAACTGTATTAGTACTGTTACTGAAACTGTATTAGTACTGTTACTGAAACTGTATTAGTACTGTTACTGAAACTGTATTAGTACTATTACTGAAACTATGAGTATTAGTACTGTTACTGAAACTATGAGTATTAGTACTGTTACTGAAACTGTATTAGTACTGTTACTGAAACTATGAGTATTAGTACTGTTACTGAAACTGTATTAGTACTGTTACTGAAACTGTATTAGTACTGTTACTGAAACTATGAGTATTAGTACTGTTACTGAAACTATGAGTATTAGTACTGTTACTGAAACTGTATTAGTACTGTTACTGAAACTATGAGTATTAGTACTGTTACTGAAACTGTATTAGTACTGTTACTGAAACTATGAGTATTAGTACTGTTACTGAAACTGTATTAGTACTGTTACTGAAACTATGAGTATTAGTACTGTTACTGAAACTATGAGTATTAGTACTGTTACTGAAACTGTATTAGTACTGTTACTGAAACTGTATTAGTACTATTACTGAAACTATGAGTATTAGTACTGTTACTGAAACTATGAGTATTAGTACTAATACTGAAACTATGAATATTCACAACTTGATATATTTAATTATGAACGTTCAGGTTTACAGTGTGGAGTCATCTGCCTCCACCCTTGGGCTGCTGGTGGGAGTAGGACCAAATATATTATATTATATATTTTGATTTTGATTTGAATGATTTATTTCGAACATGTGCAAAGTGCAACATTAATCAATACAACAATAATAATAATAACAATGACATAAGTTTATTTAATTCTACCCCTTCTTCACTTCCCCAATAACCTTAATTCATCTTATAGTAATATAGTGCATAGTACAAAAATGATGATAATAATAAAAATAATAACAATACCAATAATAAATAACTGAAGTACTAAACATATACATTTATACAAAAAACAAAAAAAACAAATGAGCAGATAGGAAAGTAGGTAACAAATAGAGTTTTTGTTTGTTTTCTTTTTTCTTCCTTTTTTTCTTTTTCCTTTTTAATTTGTCTGCATTTTGTTCTTATTTTTTTGTTTTTTATTTTTTATTCATTCACTTATTTTATTCATTTTTTATTTATTTATTTTTATATAGCTTTTTATATTATATTATTATTATTGTATCTGTGGGTGTGGGTGTGGATGCAGATGGGACAGAAAGTTGCGGGTGTGTGTGTGTGTTATGGGTTTATGAAACTAAAGGTGAAAATAGAACCGCTGATCATCTACAAACCCAAATCCAAACTAAAACAACCAAACCATAAAGACTCCTCAGTAAAATCCAAACCTTGTTTAAACAAACTAAACCCAAACGGATCCATTCAGCTGGTGTCGCAGTGTGGATAAACATTTAAGAGAGAGGAGAGGCGCTGATGGTGGATCTGAATCAGCTGTTCCGTCCACCGAACGCCCTTTTCCCTCCCTCTCTTCCACTTCCACCAGTGAGAAGAAAGGACATTGAACAGAGGAGGGATGCACCAGTAAGAGGCGGGCTTATACCAGTCTGGGTGCTGTGTCAAACTGGCAAAAGTCGTGTGGACACACACCCCCTGGTCTACCAAACTAGAGCCCATTGTGTTTTTGTTTTGGAGGACAGAAATGTTATCTGACACAGAGTCAAATTCAACTCTGTAAGAGTGAAAGTGACACTCACTTGTTTTTAATAGTGTAGGTCAGGCCACAGAAACAGAAATTACAACAGAAATAATAATAAAAAATAGTCCAAGTCCACAGTCCAAGAGTGTTAACAGAGAAAGATGAAAGAACCTCAATAATCTGGACAATGCCTTAGGATCATCTTCTGTAGACACACACACACACACACACACACACACATATATATATATATATATATATATATATATATATATATATATATATATATATATATATATATATATATATCCAGAACCAGAACATCTAGAACTCAATGAGGCTGTGGAAGACAACTCTGGAGGCCAACTCAAAGCCAATTGCACAGGTGAACATCAGATGCGGCATTTACCAAGGAGATGCTCTGTCCCCCCCTGCTGTTCTGCATAGGCCTAAACCCCCTCAGCCAGATCATCTCAAAGAGTGGCTTCGGATACCAGTTCCGAAGTAGAACATCCATCAACCACCTCCTCTACATGGATGACATCAAGCTGTATGCCAAGAATGAGCGTGACATTGATTCCCTAATTCACCTCACCCGGATCTACAGCAAAGACATTGGGATGTCATTGGGACTAGATAAATGTGGGCGGATGATATCTAGAAGAGGAAAGGTGATCACAACTGAAGGGGTTGACCTACCTGAAGGGAATATCACAGATGTGCAGGAAAGTTACAAATACCTAGGGATCCCACAGACAAATGGTAATCATGAGGAGGCAGCTGGGAAGTCATCCACAGCCAAATACCTACAGAGGGTAAGACAGGTCCTGAAAAGTCAGCTGAACGGCAAAAATAAGATCCAGGCCATTAACACCTATGCCCTGCCAGTAATCAGATACCCAGCTGGGATAATATCCTGGCCACTGGAAGAGATACAAGCCACTGATATCAAGACAAGGAAACTCCTTACCATGCATGGAGGGTTCCACCCCAAGTCCAGTGTCCTGAGGCTGTACACTAAGAGAAAGGAAGGGGGCCGAGGACTAGTAAGTGTCAGAACTACTGTCCAGGAGGAAACGGCGAACCTCCAGAAATACATCAAGAAAATGGCCCCCAATGACCAACTGCTAAGTGAATGCCTCAGGCAACAAAAGCCCAGTAAGGTCGAGGAACCAGAGGGGCTATCATGGAGGGACAAACCCTTGCATGGCGTGTACCATCGACAAATTGAGGAAGTGGCTGATATGGAAAAGACATACCAGTGTCTGGAAAAGGCTGGACTAAAGGACAGCACAGAGACACTACTCATGGCTGCACAAGAACAAGCCCTGAACACCAGAGCAATAGAGGCCGGGGTCTACCACATCAGACAAGACCCCAGGTGTAGGCTGTGTAGAGAAGCCCCTGAAACAGTCCAGCACATCACAGCAGGTGTAAGATGGTGGCAGGTAAGGCATACATGGAGAGACATAACCAGGTAGAGGACATACTGTACAGGAACATCTGTAAAGAGTATGGACTGGAGGTCAAGGGTCAAGATGGGAGAACCCCCCAAAGGTGACAGAGAACAAACAGACCAAGATCCTGTGGGACTTCCAGATCCAGACCAGATGGTGATGGCCAATCAGCCTGACATCGTGGTGGTGGATAAACATGAGAAGACAGTGGTGGTGATAGATGTAGCAGTCCCCAGTGATAGCAACATGAGAAAGAAAGAACATGAGAAGAGAAGAGAAATACCAAGGACTGAAAGAGGAGTTAGAGAGAATGTGGAGTGTGAAGGCAATGGTGGTACCAGTAGTGATCGGAGCATTAGGGGCAGTGACCCCCAAGCTGGGAGAATGGCTCCAGCAGATACCAGGAACAACATCAGAGATCTGTGTCCAAAAGAGAACATTGTTAGGAACAGCTAAGATCCTGCACAGAACCCTCAGGCTCCCAGGCCTCTGGTAGAGGACCCGAGTCTGAAGGAGACACCGCCCAGGTGGGAGGGGCCTCTGGTAGAGGACCCGAGTCTGAAGGAGACACTGCCCACGTGGGAGGGGCCTCTGGTAGAGGACCCGAGTCTGAAGGAGACACCGCCCAGGTGGGAGGGGCCTCTGGTAGAGGACCCGAGTCTGAAGGAGACACCGCCCAGGTGGGAGGGGCCTCTGGTAGAGGACCCGAGTCTGAAGGAGACACCGCCCAGGTGGGAGGGGCCTCTGGTAGAGGACCCGAGTCTGAAGGAGACACCGCCCAGGTGGGAGGGGCCTCTGGTAGAGGACCCGAGTCTGAAGGAGACACCGCCCAGGTGGGAGGGGCCTCTGGTAGAGGACCCGAGTCTAAAGGAGACTCGGGTCATTTTATATATATATATATATATATATATATATATATATATATATATATATATATATATATATATATATATATATATATATATATATATATCAAGAAATTGTGACATTTCATCAATTTTTCCCACCCGTAGTATTTTGTTTTGTTTTTTTACTCAAGTTTGACCTAAAAAACACAAAGACAGAACAGACCAGTCAACCAACATAAAGTGTTTTAATCCTGTTTAATCCAAATGAATTGTCATCATTGAACAGGAAGTCATTAGAAAGACGCTTCCTCTGGAACCTATTAACTGACAGAAAGAAGACCAGCTGATGGTGAAAACACCGGACAGAGGGACAGAAGAGGACACTGAGGACTAATAAAGTGGGTGAGCAGGGTGGGCCAAGCACCTGAACGCCTCTTGCAGAATATTTGAGCTAAAAGAAGCATCAGCAGCAAAAGCAAAAAAGTATAAAAAATCAAATGTATCCTGGAGGCACAGAAAGGAACCTCACCAGAGGAAGAAGTCCTGCTTGTCCTACAAAGACGGTGTTTCAAAAACAAACCTTGAAAAGCTGGGCAGTTGGGAAATTCGAGCTGTGGTTTAATGCCACTAATTAGTCTCCATCACATTAACAGTAATGACTGTACAGACTGGCAGCAGCCTGTGTGAGCCACACGTCTGTTACATCTGCTCTATGGCTACCTCTGACTTTTATTTACATCATTTTGACTTTTTATCATATTTGACTTTTTTGTTACAAAATGTTGACTCTTTAATCACAGAATTAATCAATAAACCAGCACTTTTGTATCATTTTCCCTCATCAGTCTCATTAATATACATGACATTTACACGGTTAATTTTCCAGGCAGATTAAAAAAATTACGTAGACCAGTGTTATTGACGATTTCTTATTATAGAATGAGATGCAGCTGCAGCCTTTTACTATGTTTAACCCTATGAAAAAATGATCCATTAACTTGACTTTGTTAATGTCAAAGATGTTCACGCTGGGAACTTATCAGTTTAATAAAGTAACGTAAACTCCTCATCTATTTATTATTCCATTAACATGACATTCTTTATCAAACACCTCATGGCTTTTGTTGTTCATGGACACTTTATAAGGACCAGGTTCCTACAGGACGCAGCTGATCATGTTACTGTCACCATCGTCTCACAGGGTTCCTTAATGCGCTGAGGCAGGAGCGTCCAATGCTACGTTATGCTCTAACGCTTCATTAATGTTGTGTTTCCACCAGGGTTTGGGTTAGTTTCCTTCAGCCATAGCACACAGTCCTATATTTTGGATATTTCCTCTGCCGAGGTTCCAAGCGATGTTCTGAAGTGTCATCAGCACGGACACTGATTGATGGACTTTTCTGTGCATCATTGTGTTACAGTAATGTGTGGGCTGACCCACAGTGAGCGCTCACCCACAGTCACCCACAGTCACCCACAGTCACCCACAGTCACCCACGATCACCCACGGTCACCCACGGTCACCCACGGTCACCCACAGTCACCCACAGTCACCCTCAGTCACCCTCAGTCACCCACAGTCACCCACAGTCACCCACAGTCACCCACGATCACCCACGGTCACCCACGGTCACCCACGGTCACCCACAGTCACCCACAGTCACCCACAGTCACCCTCAGTCACCCTCAGTCACCCTCAGTCACCCACAGTCACCCTCAGTCACCCACAGTCACCCACAGTCACCCACAGTCACCCACAGTCACCCACAGTCACCCACAGTTACAGGTCATTGATAAATATTCTTAATAATACTGTGGTCATCTGTGGTTTTAGATAAACATTAAATAATCTGTAAATAAACTTTATTCAGTGAATGTTGGTGAAGGTGTCGTCCATCGTGGTCAGTATCCTACGGTATGGGGGGAGAGAGAGAGGAAATAAACAAACATCCAAACAAAAACACTAAGGTTTGGGACACATTGGCTGAGATTTTTAAAGATGATGAGTGTGTTTTCGTTTCCACAGAAACCAGGTTCATATGTGTCTTTGGGTGTTACAGGTTGTCGACCCCTGGTTTAGATGCTGCGTTAGCGTTGATAACTTTTGAATGATGAAGCAGAACAAACTGTGTATCATTCCTTCATTTGTTTAAAAAAAAAACCACTGTCAAACATAGACATATCACGCTATAACTTAATCAATACTGGATATATTATCATAATATTATACACACTGACACATATATACATATAACCAAATTATCAATATTGCAAAAGGTCAAAGGTCAAGGTGGCATTTAACAGAAAGGTCAAAATCAAATTATTGTCTCTAATTTAAGAATAGGTTGCCATGGAAACTGGAGATTGACACAAAATAGGGGCGGGGTTAAACACCCTGTGAATACGAGTTCACTTTCCATCCTTTGGGGGCGGGGCTGTCCTTCCAAAGAAAACTGTTCAGAAAAAAGGCTATGATTTATGATCTGTGTTTGTGTCTGGTGGTGATAGAATAAATGCTGGTAGTGATATAAAAAAGTATATATGTGCAGAGGTTATAGCTTTAACTATTATTTTTTAGTATCATGTTTCCACCACCCATCCACAACAATTGTCAAAAGTGCTTTCCAGTTGGTTAGTTTGAATAGGGGGTGTGTCAGTCCTCCTCCATTCAACTAGCACTAGCACAACTCTATGTTTCTATCTTTACACAAACCTGAGATTAGGCATTCTTATACTACTAATACTTATCTAATACTGGTTTCAATCCCGTATAGGAACCGATACGGTTTTAAAAGTACAGATTTGGTATTGAATGGAACCCTTTCGGTACCCTACCCTAACATTAACTTTCCAACCACACGTAAATGTCCACATACTTTTTCCAAATTCAGAATGACTACAGACAAATGTGCTCCAGTGGAGTCGAGACTTCACAGCTGAGACAGTGAACAAAAGGAAAGAACAGAAACAAGTACTAAACACTAATGTAATGTAAACTTTTACCACATCTGCTTTGACTGTTTGGATGTTGAATCAATTATACGACTTAAATGGATGCATCTGGATGTTTAGAAGTGGTTTTGTACAAAAGACTGAGCTAAAATAAGGCTTTTTTTTCTGGAGACCTCACAGCAGAGTCGTATATTAATTTACTTTATATATTCATAATCATGTGTGTGTGTGTGTGTGTTAAAGTGTGTGTTGTATTGTGCATTGTTTTGAGTTGTGTGTACTCGTGGTGTAGAAGTGAAACGCCATTAGCCAGGAAACAGCTCCCACAAGACCCTTTTTAATCAACTGGTCCAATCATTGTTGTGGAAATAACTATAAAAGAGATAAAGACTGTGTGTGTGTGTGTGTGTGTGTGTGTGTGTGTGTGTGAGCAAGCGAGCAAGAGAGAGAGAGAGAGAGAGAGGAGAAGACAAAAGGCCTGAATATTAAAAAAAAGAGAAGAGAAATGAGAGATGAAGTAAAGAGAAAGATGATAATTATTCTGCTTTCCTCAGTAGACCACAGCAATATGGTCAAAACACACACACACACACACACACACACATATGATTGTTGTTTTAGGTTGTGTAACATTGTCTTTGTGTTTGTGTAGTGAACTGTGTGTTTGTTTTTATTTTTCATCTCAGAACTATTTTCAGTCTTTACAATAAATGTCAGTGACAGAACTGATGACTCATGTTTGTGATTTTTAACTAACAACAATCAACTGTAGGTCAGGTGTCTGTGTGTGTGTGTGTGTGTGTGTGGCTGTGTGTGTGTGTGTGTGTGTGTTGGTAGCTATAACTACACATATCAACCTTCTACAGTGTGAACAGACTTTACATCAGGAAAATGATGCCCTGTAGCTAAACAGTCACAGTCACCTTCAGCCATGTTTAACACACACACACACACACACACACACACACACACACACACACATTGGGTTGTGAGTGTAAACGTCATCTTCTTTTTTTAATGAATCAAATATAACTAACAGAGTAATTATAACAAATGAGAACAGGATGAAGGAAACAATGTGTGTCAAAGACAGTCTGCCTCTAGTGGCCATCAGGGGTATAACATTTTAAAAAAGCACTATTTTAGATCCACCTTTCGACCAGAACAGTAAATGTCCACTTTTTTCCATACTGTGTCTGTGTTCACCTTTGTGTGTATTTTATTTCTGTCTTCCATCACTTCCTGGTTTCCTCCTCTCACTTCTGCTCTTCAGTTTTGGTTAGACATCCCACTTTCTTCTGTCACGATGAGGCCTTTGGAACTCACATGACCTTTGAACACAGTGTGGACTGCATCAAGCGGAGGAAAAAAGAAAAGAGGATGAGCGTTTCCATCCTGAGTGTCTGCTTTCAGCACTTCACTGACCCTGAACAAACTCATCTGGGTTTGTTTTTGGGTTTTTCTTTTCTGCTCTTTGTTAAACTATTTCACCCACTGCTCTAACCCTACATGTCTTTATTATCCTGGAAGGAAAAGCTCACTTTTTACTCCCTCTGCACTGCTTGGAATCTTCTTTTTGTTTCACATTGTTCCAGTATTTATTTTCTGCACAAGACAAGAAGAAGTGGGAAAGAAAATGGGAAATGTTCAAACACATAAAATAATCATTTACCAACAAGCAGCAAACTGTGAAGAAGCAGAGACACATTTATTCCCTTTACACGAAAGCAAACGTGCACCAAATGAGAAGGATTTCAAATATGTTCCCTAGTCCTACATTATATATATATATATATATATATATATATATATATATATATATATATATATATATATATATATATATGTATTTTCCCACTACATCTAAACTGGCCCTTGTTTCTCACAGACAAAGTGTAGTCAATGTGATAGTGAATTATTTGAGGTGAACTGAGACATAAACATGAACACAGACATGCATTTTTCCATTTCCCTTCTTTTTGATCTCTTCCCTGTGCTCAGTCTCTTTCATTCGCTGCCTCCTCTTAAGTCTGACTTGTGAATATGGAGCCAAACATGCAGTCAAACCTCCAGAATGCTGCCTTTGTGATAACCTGCAGCCACAGTTCTGTGTAGAAACAATATCCAGGAGTTTGGCTTTGGCCATATACTGTATTAACAAAACCCACAGTAAAGCTGTGACTCTGCAAAGTCAGGAGTTTTGAAGGAATGAGGAAGAAGTTATTAAGAGTTTGAAATGAACTTTTAGGATTCTGTGCTGTGAAATGACACTGTCACTTTGTTACTCTACTAAAAAAATGACTGTTAGGGAAACTTCTACAAACTATTGTTACATTTCTTCTATCGTACGTACACCATCTAGATCCTGACATTTTAGCCAATTATAGGCCTATATCCAATTTGCCCTTCCTGTCAAAGGTTTTAGAACGAGTAATAGTTAAACAGCTGTGCCAATTCCTGCAGGATAATAGTTTATTTGAACAGTTTCAGTCTGGCTTTCGTGCCCATCATAGCACTGAAACATCGTTAGTTAAAGTTACTAATGACTTATTATTAGCCGCTGACATGGGATTAATATGGGTCCTGGTGTTATTAGACCTTAGTGCAGCCTTTGACACCATTGACCACAGTATCTTAGTGCACAGATTAGAATGTGATATAGGTATTAGAGGAGCAGCCCTCTGCTGCTTTAAATCATATTTATCTAATCCATACCAATTTGTTAACGTTAATCAACAATCATCGCAGTCCTCCAGAGTTAATTATGGCGTTCCTCAAGGGTCAGTCCTTGGGCCTATTTTGTTTACACTATATATGCTACCTTTAGGTAACATCATTAGAAATCATGGCATTAATTTTCATTGTTATGCAGATGACACACAGCTATATTTATCGATTAAACCTGATCAGACCAGACAAATAGATAAACTAAGTACATGTGTCCAAGACATAAAGACTTGGATGAGTGTCAATTATCTTTTATTGAACCCTGAAAAAACTGAAGTCGTTATAATTGGTCCTAAAAATGTGAGAGACTCCCTAACTGACCACATAGTTACTCTGGACAACTTAAGTGTAACACCCAGTGCCACAATTAAAAATTTAGGAGTTTTATTTGATCCACATCTTTCATTCAAAGGGTCAGAGGTCAAAGGTCAGGGCACATCAACCAAACATGCAGAACAGCCTTCTTTCACCTGCGCAACATTAGCCAAAATTAGGAATATTCTGTCTAAAACGACTGCAGAAAAATTAATTCATGCATTTGTTACATCACGATTAGATTATTGTAACTCCTTACTTGTAGCGTGTCCTAAATATTCCCTAAAAAGCTTCAACTGGTTCAAAATGCAGCAGCATTGAGATGGTGACATCTTACAAGTACCTGGGTGTTCACCTGAACAACAAACTAGACTGGACTCACAACACAACCGCACTGTACAAGAAAGGCCAGAGCAGACTCTACCTTCTCAGGAGACTGAGGTCTTTTGGAGTGCAGGGGGCACTCCTAAAGACCTTCTACGACACTGTGGTGGCATCAGCCATCTTCTATGGAGTGGTTTGCTGGGGGAGCAGCATCTCGACAGCCGACAGGAAGAGACTTGATAAACTGATCAAGAAGGCCGGTTCTGTCCTGGGATGCTCCCTTGACTCAGTGGAGGTGGTAGGAGAGAGGAGGATGATGGCTAAACTGTCATCCATGATGGAGAACGACTCCCACCCACTGCAGGACACTCTAACAGCACTGGAGAGCTCCTTCAGCGACAGACTGCTTCACCCAAAGTGTGTGAAGGAACGATACCGCAGGTCCTTCCTTCCTGCAGCTGTCAGACTGTACAACCAGCAGTGCTCCCAGTAGACCTCTCCAAAACCCTCAACAGACTGCACTAAAATAACTGTGTTCACGTACACTGTGAAACTATTTTACTATACCCCATGTGCAATATCAATAATACTGTATATATATTTAACTGGGGTGAAGTGTAGGTGCAATATATCAATCTTTAAATCTGGTGTGTTAATGCTCACGTGCAATATCAATTTTTTCAAAAACCATATGCAATATATTTTGTAGCACTACCATTCCTTACATTTCCCACTCCTTCTTACATTCAGCTGCTAGTTTCTGTTTCTGCACTTAACCGCCCAACTGTTCATAGTGTTCATAGTTTTTGTATATTACTGTTTATATTACTTGTTTATATTGTTTAGTGATATTTAATGTATATTGTTTCTTTTTACTGATGCCCTCTTCTGCTGCTGTAACATGTGAATTTCCCCACTGCGGGACGAATAAAGGAAATCTTATCTTATCTTATCTTATCTTATCTTATTAACAGGATCAAATAGAAGAGAACACATCACCCCTGTGCTCCAAACCCTGACCCCTGACCCCTAACCCTATCACCCCTGTGCTCCAAACCCTGACCCCTGACCCCTAACCCTATCACCCCTGTGCTCCAAACCCTTCATTGGCTACCAGTTGAGTCTAGAATTGAATTTAAAATCCTCCTCCTTACATATAAAACCATTAATGGTATGGGTTAGGGTTAGGGGTCAGAGGTCAGGGGTTAATGGTATGGGCCCCTCTTATCTTAAAGATGATCTGGTTCCGTACCAGCCCAATAGAACCCTTCGTTCTCAGAATGCAGGTTTATTGAAAGTTCCTATGGTTTCTAAAAGTACAGTAGGAGCTAGAGCCTTTAGTTACCATGGTTACTGTCTGATGGAATCATCTTCCCTTTAATATTAAAGATGCCGACACAGTCTCTACATTTAAAATTAGGTTTAAAACATTCCTGTTTGAGAAAGACTATGGTCAGGTTAGTTAAAAATGATGTGACTCATATATCATGTATACATGATGTATGAGTCACAGTTCAGTCTAGGCTGCCCTAGGAGTTAGAATGCTGGGGGAAGTACAGACACTGAGTTCTTTCTTCTCTTTTTCTTCCTCACATCTGTTTGTGTCATTTTTATAACATATCTTTCATACTAAGTCTGTTCATGACTAGTCACCTGGTGTCCCCTTTACCCCCTCCCCCCCTGGGGGGAGTGGTGTCTCTCCTGACAGTGTCTGCACTGGAGCCATGGACGACAGAATCTGCAGTGTCTCACCTGTGCTGACCTGTGACCCCGGACCCCCGCCCCTGCCTGTCTGGACCAGCCCCCCCTCCCTTAATTTATAAATGGACGTTCATCTATAGTCTGTCCGTCCATGGGAGTGGATCTGTCCTTCAATGTGGTTCTCCTCAAGATTTCTTCTTTTTCCCACTGGGTTTGGAAGTTTTTTCTTGCCGAGAAGGAGGGTCTAAGGACAGGGGATGCCTGGGACTGTTCATGTATTTCTGTAGTTGATTATGTTTTTGTAAAGCCCTGTGAGACGACTTTGTTGTGATTTAGGGCTTTATAAATAAAATTGAATTGAATTGAATCTTTATTGAGCTCCGGACGTCACGTGACTTTTAGTGTCAGGACGCCATGTTGTCAGTAACCATGGTGACTGTTAACGTTATGTCAGTAAACATCTTCGCACCATTGGAGTGCACATCACATTTCACATCAAATTCGTGTGAAATTCAGATTTATCTGCAGAAGTAAGATTAAATATAACAGAACAATATAATGGCCCTGGGGGTTCTATGGAAACGTGTCTGTCTGCCTGTCTGTCTGCTTCTCTGACATACACACAGACAGACATACAGATATACAGACATACATACATACAGACAGACAGACAGACTCTATTTTAATACCTCCTTTGGTGGAGGACAAAAGAGAAAAAGTAGGGGAGAAGAAAAAAATTTGGAGAAAAAATGGAAAAAAAAGAAAAAAGAGGAATGTAACGAAAGGGAAAAGAGAAAAAGAAAGGAGAGAAAAAGAAAAATGAAAAAAAAGGAAAGAATAGAAAAGGAGGAAGACGTCAGCCTCATGTTCTCAGTGACTTTTTCGTTTCTTTTTACTTTCTTTTCCCACCTTTTTTTTTCTTTTCCTTCCTCCTCTTTTTTGCTTCATTTGTCAGTAAATCATGGCATCAATTGTTTAAATTCTATTACGTCACTTTCTGTGATGTTCGCAAATGTTGCCGACGACTGAAACTTGATTTGAAGAAAATTGTGAAGGAAATAAAAATTGCAAAAACTGTAATAAATAATTGAATTGTGATTTTTGTTCCAATCCTTCAGCCCTAGTTTATAGATCGGTCATTTAACCACAACACGTTTATGGAAGCACAAGTTAACAAGCACCAGATCAAATTGAATAAAAACATTTGAAGGAATTAAAAACGCCACAGGGCGGCTGTGGCTCAGTTGGTCGAGCGGGTCGTCCAATGATCGAGGGGTTGGCGGTTTGTGTCCCGCCTCTGACTGTCCAAGTGTTGAAGTGTCCTTGGGCAAGACACTCCCAGTAGGGTCAGGGGTCAGGCAGCAGCCGTCTACTGGTGTGAATGGGTGAATGTGAGGAATTGTAAAAGGCTTTGGGAACCAACTGGTGAATAAAATGAACTGTGTGAGTACAGTCTGTTTAACATTTAAATGCAGATTTGAACAATTTAAGTCTTTGTTCAAACTGTCAGTTCAAGAGTTGTTTGTATCATTAAAGAAAAAAGTGCTTTTTTAAAAGGTCAGTTTGTGATATTTAATGTCATATGGTGAAGTACTAACTTTAACCTTCCTCCTAACCTTGTCCTTGGCCCTCCACTCATTTTTGGTTCAATAATATTAAAGTTAAAGGGATGATTATTCTGGACTGATTTAAAAAGGTGACGCTAAAGGTCATGAAACTGAACAGCACCTAAAAGAAAAAGAAACAATCTGAGTTACTTTGGAAACAAAGCAGAAGAATTTCTGCTTCTGTACAAATGAATGGATATTATGACCTTTGACCCCTAGCCACACACACACAATGACAGAAAGAGGAAAAGAGGAAACCAAACAAGAATATTAAAAATCATGATTCATTTGATCTTCTGCATGAAAAAAATAAAAGGCTCTTATTTTGGAAATCACAATAACTGTAACCAATGCTATATTTCATTTAACTGTCTAGGAACAGGCAGAACATGTGGAACAGGCGGAACAGGTGGAACAGGCGGAACAGACGGAACAGACGGAACAGACGGAACAGACGGAACATGTGGAACAGGCGGAACATGTGGAACAGGTGGAACATGTGGAACAGACGGAACAGACGGAACATGTGGAACAGACGGAACATGTGGAACAGACGGAACATGTGGAACAGGTGGAACAGACGGAACAGACGGAACAGACGGAACATGTGGAACAGACGGAACATGTGGAACAGGTGGAACAGGCGGAACAGACGGAACAGACGGAACATGTGGAACAGGCAGAACATGTGGAACAGGCAGAACATGTGGAACAGGCGGAACATGTGGAACATGTGGAACAGGTGGAACAGGCGGAACAGACGGAACAGACGGAACATGTGGAACAGGCAGAACATGTGGAACAGGCGGAACAGGTGGAACAGGCAGAACATGTGGAACAGGCGGAACAGACGGAACATGTGGAACAGGCGGAACATGTGGAACAGGTGGAACAGGCGGAACAGACGGAACAGACGGAACATGTGGAACAGGCAGAACATGTGGAACAGGCAGAACATGTGGAACAGGCGGAACATGTGGAACATGTGGAACAGGTGGAACAGGCGGAACAGACGGAACAGACGGAACAGACGGAACATGTGGAACAGGCGGAACAGACGGAACAGACGGAACATGTGGAACAGGCGGAACATGTGGAACAGGTGGAACAGGTGGAACAGGCGGAACAGGCGGAACAGGCGGAACAGACGGAACAGACGGAACATGTGGAACAGGCAGAACATGTGGAACAGGCAGAACATGTGGAACAGGCAGAACATGTGGAACAGGCGGAACATGTGGAACATGTGGAACAGGTGGAACAGGCGGAACAGACGGAACAGACGGAACATGTGGAACAGGCAGAACATGTGGAACAGGCAGAACATGTGGAACAGGCGGAACATGTGGAACAGGCGGAACATGCGGAACATGTGGAACAGGCGGAACATGTGGAACAGGCGGAACATGTGGAACATGTGGAACAGGCGGAACATGTGGAACAGGCGGAACAGACGGAACAGGCGGAACATGTGGAACAGGCGGAACATGTGGAACAGGCGGAACAGACGGAACATGTGGAACAGGCGGAACATGTGGAACAGGCGGAACATGTGGAACATGTGGAACAGGTGGAACAGGTGGAACAGGCGGAACATGTGGAACATGTGGAACAGACGGAACAAGTGGAACAGACGGAACATGTGGAACAGGCGGAACAGACGGAACATGTGGAACAGGCGGAACATGTGGAACAGGCGGAACATGTGGAACAGGCGGAACATGTGGAACAGGCGGAACATGTGGAACAGACGGAACATGTGGAACAGGCGGAACAGACGGAACATGTGGAACAGGCAGAACATGTGGAACAGGCGGAACAGACGGAACAGACGGAAGATGTGGAACAGGCAGAACATGTGGAACAGGCAGAACATGTGGAACAGGCGGAACAGACGGAACAGACGGAACATGTGGAACAGGCGGAACAGACGGAACATGTGGAACAGGCGGAACATGTGGAACAGGCGGAACAGACGGAACAGACGGAACAAGTGGAACAGGCAGAACATGTGGAACAGGCAGAACATGTGGAACAGGCGGAACAGACGGAACAGACGGAACATGTGGAACAGGCGGAACAGACGGAACATGTGGAACAGGCGGAACATGTGGAACAGGCAGAACATGTGGAACAGGCGGAACATGTGGAACAGGCGGAACATGTGGAACAGACGGAACATGTGGAACAGGCGGAACAGACGGAACATGTGGAACAGGCGGAACAGACGGAACATGTGGAACAGGCAGAACATGTGGAACAGGCGGAACAGGCGGAACAGACGGAACAGACGGAAGATGTGGAACAGGCAGAACATGTGGAACAGACGGAACATGTGGAACAGGCAGAACATGTGGAACAGGCGGAACATGTGGAACAGGCGGAACAGACGGAACATGCGGAACATGTGGAACTTTTTAGTTGTCCATCTTTCTGGTGTTTGCAGTGTTTTGTCGCTAATAATAATAATAATAATAATAATAATAATAATAATAATAATAATAATAATAAACTTTATTTATATAGTACCTTTCAAGTGCAAAAGGAATACACATAAAAAAACATAAACACATAAAACGTACAATAATAAAAAGTACAATTCAAACAAAGGTCAGTTTAAAACAGATGCTCTTTAAGTGTCCACAGATCGTACATTTCATGTTAGACTGTTCCACAGCAATGAAGGTTTTCACTTCTTTACAAATTATGAGAATCAAAAAGCTGGTGAATTGTAGACTAATCCATATGCATGTCTGGTTTTCTACTGGGAACCCATAAACAGTCAGATTGGTGCTGTTGTGAGCAGACAAAGCACTCTGATTCCTAATAGAGATCATCTAAAACAGAAAAATGCAGAACAGCTCTAATTGGTTCCCTTGCTTCTGACGTGTGATTTGTGTTTGTGTCACTTATCCAGGTTCTCCTTTGTAACTAAAACTCTGGCTCTTGTACCCGTCCTTCCTTTCATGGCTATGGATTAGTTTGTTACCAAACATTTTTATTTGCTTCGAATAATTTTGATGCCGCTGCCCCGTCTTTGCCCCCAACTCTTCAATACATGACAGAACAGCTATTTATCTGTAAAAAAAAAACAAACAGATAACAAAAGTAAATCTTCACTGTGTCTACTGTCACCCAAGATGGCCGCCGTAGTTCTGGCGTCCCAGCAGTGATCATGTGACCATGTACGTCACGTCCTATGACATATAATTGTGGAAAAAGTGTTTCCATTGCACTTTTGTGATATACTAGAATATGGAAACCTGTTAAAAACCACCTCATGAAAATGTAAAAACTTTTTATCGATGTTTGACTTTTTCCAAATGCAGGCGTTTCCATGAACAGTTTTATAGCGATATTTACATTTTGCAAATTTCCAACAGTAATGGAAAGGCAGCTTATGTTTATCACCTATCATCTGCATCATGGAGGATCTTAGGAGGATACACTAACTGAAAACACTGTCTTCAATCTTGTCATCATCATACTGACATATTTTACAAAGTGAATCTATGAGTAAAAATAAAACAGACTGTGTTCACTGTCATCGTATTCATTATTATATTTATAGAAACACAAATGCATGAGTGGATGAACAAATGTTCTCCTCTACTTGCTGTTACCATAATGAGGAGTGCTGGAATGTTCTGGAATGTTCTGGATTATGTAAGTGTTCACCTCCGAGCAGGTTGAAAGGCAGCGCCCCGGGTCAGAAGACTGCTGATTGAAGTTGGGAACATTCCCTGTGTTGTCAGCTTTCATTCAGATTGCCTCATTGTTAGACATCCTGTTAAAGTGCAGCACTACTGATTTAAATGTGAACTTAGTGAACAAGAGCTGAAGACAATATTAACTTTAAATCTACACTTTCTATGACGACGGTGAAATATGAAAGACTGACGTGTCCTGTTGACATCCTTGGAGCAGTCAGGTTAGATCCAGCCTCCAGGGGTCGAACAACTTTTAAAAATGATGAAAGGTGGAGGAGTTTATTTTCACTGTGAGTGCAGTAGAAAATCTACATGATTTTATATTTTATCATATTTACAGATGAGGTCACTTTGTTATTTTTATGTTTTTATTTTTATATTTAACCAGGAAAACCTCATAGAGATGAAACATTAAACAACACGCAGCAGAGTGTCCTGATGAGCAACAACAGTTACAGACTGATAAAAACAAAACATCATTATAACAAGCTGCACATTATAAGACACACAAAGTGGTACCACTGTGTTTAATGTAGGTGCACATTAAATAAAACATCTACAACCACACGTCCATTAAATGGACCTTTAAACGTAAAAACAGCTGTCGAAGTTCCAAAGTTTTTTGCAGTTCATTCAACGTCAATGGAGCAGTGAACTAGCTTAGCCACACTAGCTCCTCCTAGCATCAGTAAATCTAATGTTCTATCGTAGTAGCCTAGCCACACTAGCTCCTCCTAGCATCAGTAAATCTAATGTTCTATCGTAGTAGCCTAGCCACGCTAGCTCCTCCTAGCATCAGTAAATCTAATGTTCTATCGTAGTAGCCTAGCCACACTAGCTCCTCCTAGCATCAGTAAATCTAATGTTCTATCGTAGTAGCCTAGCCACGCTAGCTCCTCCTAGCATCAGTAAATCTAATGTTCTATCGTAGTAGCCTAGCCACATTAGCTCCTCCTAGCATCAGTAAATCTAATGTTCTATTGTAGTAGCCTAGCCACACTAGCTCCTCCTAGCATCAGTAAATCTAATGTTCTATCGTAGTAGCCTAGCCACACTAGCTCCTCCTAGCATCAGTAAATCTAATGTTCTATCGTAGTAGCCTAGCCACGCTAGCTCCTCCTAGCATCAGTAAATATAATGTTCTATCGTAGTAGTCTAGTTTCATTCAATGTAACTTTTGTCTAGATTTCCCTGAAACTGGTCGACACAATCACAGTGAAGTATAGAGTCAGAGGGCGGGCCTAACAAAGTGACGCTGCGACGATTGGTAGAGAAACAAGTGTAAACAACCATAGAAGAAGAACAACAACAGGTGTAGATTTCCTTTTATCACAGATGAGTGAAGAATGTGAGAAAACGTCAACAATCTTTAAATTCTTTTTACAAATTTTTGTCTCCCCTCCTCTCACTTCTCCTCTCTCCTCCCACCCTCCCTGTCCTCTCACTCCTCTCCTCAACAATCTTTAAATTCTTTTTACAGAAGCGACAACAGTCGTTAAAGGGACAGTTCAGTATTTTTCACATGAATGTCTTTACTCTGGTTCACCCACAGCAACGAACCCTGACTGTCAGGGGTTAGTCACTGTATATATATATATATATATATATATATATGTGTGTGTGTGTGTGTGTGTATAATTTAATCCATTTGTCAGGACCAGACTTTAGGGAAAAACTAAAACCACTCTCTGCCTTCGTCTCTTTTCTGCTTCATCTGTTGTTTGATTGAGTTAAGTTCAACAGCGCGAAAGACAAACAGGAACACAACGCAGTCCTCTGGGATGGACGACTGGGTCAGTAAGAGTGTGTGTGTGTCAGAGTGTGTGTGTTAGTGTGTGTCAGAGTGTGTGTGTGTGTGTCAGAGTGTGTATTAGTGTGTGTTTGTCAGTGTGTGTATGTCAGAGTGTGTGTGTGTGTGTTAGTGTTTGTCAGAGTGTGTGTGTTAGTGTGTGTGTGTCAGAGTGTGTGTGTTAGTGTGTGTGTGTGTTAGTGTTTGTCAGAGTGTGTGTGTTAGTGTGTGTGTGTCAGAGTGTGTGTATTAATGTGTGTGTCAGTCTGTTAGTGTGACATCAGCTCTGAGCACATTTTAATTTATTTCATTTATATCTTTATTTAGGCGGGAAAATGCACATTAATGAACACATTTATACATTTGATTTCAGTATAAATGTGGTAGAGTTAGCATCAGTCCTAATTTTCATCCACAATCCCATTATATGAGTAAATAAATAAGATTAATGGATGCAGGATAAAGCAAATACAGTGGAATAAGTGTTTGCACCTGCACGTAGCAGCAGCTAACACTGGCCAACAACTGATGGAAGTAGTTTGATAAGACAGTGTTAGCTGTTAGCAGCATATAACACACACATAAACACACAAACATATAACACACACATATAACACACACATATAACACACAAACATATAACACACACATAAACACACAAACATATAACACACACATATAACACATATATAACACACAAACATATAACACACACATAAACACACAAACATATAACACACACATATAAACACACACACATATAACACACATATATAACACACAAACATATAACACACACATAAACACACAAACATATAACACACACATATAAACACACAAACATATAACACACACATATAAACACAAACATATAACACACATATAAACACACAAACATATAACACACACATAAACACACAAACATATAACACACACATAAACACACAAACATATAACACACACATATAACACACACATATAACACACATATATAACACACAAACATATAACACACACATAAACACACAAACATATAACACACACATATAACACACACATATATAACACACAAACATATAACACACACATAAACACACAAACATATAACACACACATATAACACACATATATAACACACAAACATATAACACACACATAAACACACAAACATAACACACACATATAAACACACAAACATATAACACACACATATAAACACAAACATATAACACACATATAAACACACAAACATATAACACACATAAACACACAAACATATAACACACATATAAACACACAAACATATAACACACACATATAAACACACAAACATATAACACACATATAAACACACAAACATATAACACACGCACACATAAACACACAAACATATAACACACATATAAACACACAAACATATAACACACATATAAACACACAAACATATAACACACATATAAACACACAAACATATAACACACATATAAACACACAAACATATAACACACATAAACACACAAACATATAACACACATATAAACACACAAACATATAACACACGCACACATAAACACACAAACATATAACACACATATAAACACACAAACATATAACACACATATAAACACACAAACATATAACACACACATATAAACACACAAACATATAACACACATATAAACACACAAACATATAACACACACATATAAACACACAAACATATAACACACATATAAACACACAAACATATAACACACGCACACATAAACACACAAACATATAACACACATATAAACACACAAACATATAACACACACATATAAACCCACAAACATATAACACACATATAAACACACAAACATATAACACACATATAAACACACAAACATATAACACACATATAAACACACAAACATATAACACACATTTAAACACACAAACATATAACACACATATAAACACACAAACATATAACACATGCACACATAAACACACAAACATATAACACACATATAAACACACAAACATATAACACATGCACACATAAACACACAAACATATAACACACATATAAACACACAAACATATAACACACATATAAACACACAAACATATAACACACGCACACATAAACACACAAACATATAACACACATATAAACACACAAACATATAACACACATATAAACACACAAACATATAACACACGCACACATAAACACACAAACATATAACACACATATAAACACACAAACATATAACACACATATAAACACACAAACATATAACACACGCACACATAAACACACAAACATATAACACACATATAAACACACAAACATATAACACACATATAAACACACAAACATATAACACACATATAAACACACAAACATATAACACACATATAAACACACAAACATATAACACGCGCACACATAAACACACAAACATATAACACACGCACACATAAACACACAAACATATAACACACATATAAACACACAAACATATAACACACATATAAACACACAAACATATAACACACGCACACATAAACACACAAACATATAACACACATATAACACACAAACATATAACACACATATAAACACACAAACATATAACACACATATAAACACACAAACATATAACACACATTTAAACACACAAACATATAACACACATATAAACACACAAACATATAACACACATTTAAACACACAAACATATAACACACATATAACACACAAACATATAACACACATATAAACACACAAACATATAACACACATATAAACACACAAACATATAACACACATATAAACACACAAACATATAACACACATTTAAACACACAAACATATAACACACATATAAACACACAAACATATAACACACGCACACATAAACACACAAACATATAACACACATTTAAACACACAAACATATAACACACATATAAACACACAAACATATAACACACGCACACATAAACACACAAACATATAACACACATATAACACACAAACATATAACACACATATAAACACACAAACATATAACACACATATAAACACACAAACATATAACACACATTTAAACACACAAACATATAACACACATATAAACACACAAACATATAACACACATTTAAACACACAAACATATAACACACATATAACACACAAACATATAACACACATATAAACACACAAACATATAACACACATATAAACACACAAACATATAACACACATATAAACACACAAACATATAACACACATTTAAACACACAAACATATAACACACATATAAACACACAAACATATAACACACGCACATATAAACACACAGGAGTGTGTGTACATTTGCAGATGATGTGTTTGTTTTAGTGATGTGTGCATAAATGGATGGTGATCAAAAAACAAACATCCTTCACAGAGTAAATATTTGCTGGTGTTGTGACAGGTCATTTTAATCGACATAATTCAATATTGAGACAAATTTGGCTGACATTGCACTTGTGCGACGTTCTTGACTTTTTAATCAGAGGATACGATGACTGCTAACGCACAAAAAACTGGTGACCTTTTGTTTACACACACGTCCCGTCTTCTGTAAATATGAGCGAGTGGACCAACTTGAATGAGTTTTTAATTGACTTCCATCTTATCAGTGCCCTGCAGAAAATGCACTCTTTTTTTTGACATTACAGCAGTTAATATGGAATCATTTAATGACTTTGGTTTAAGCCAGAACATTGTTTTACTGCCTAATGTAAAAAAAAAAAACTGTCCATGTGAAGACACTGTTTGTATTGAGCTGTTACTGTATATATATATAATATGGCCTCTGCACGAGCCAAACAGGTGTAATAATAAATAAGTAAATAATTTAGCAAAAAGTTAAATAATATAAAAACATGAATTTACCAAAAAATATTGAATTAAGCAAAAAACCTGATTTAATAAAAAAATTTAATTAAGCAAAACAACTTAAATAAGTTAGGGGTAGGTTTATTCCCAGTGTGTTTGCATTACATGCACACGTACATATTTATTATTCTGAAAAGGTGGCACAAACTGCAGGAAATTAAACTCTGATGCTAAAATGTTCCATCTCTCAGGATTGAAAATACGATGCATGGATTTTGTATAATAATAAAATGTCCATTCAAACTGAACTGAGCCATATTTACGTGGATATAACGGCCAGACCATTTCCTTCAACTGGTGGATGGAAGTCTGGTTATTAATGTTATTGTCTGTATTTTCTGTTTTAACAATAGAAATCATGTATTTTCCCATGAACAAAAAACATTATTAAGTAAAAAATATCTTGACTTAAGCAAAAAATAAAATAAAATAGATCCTGAATTATGGAAAAGAAAAATTAATTCACTAATAATCAAGCAAAATAAACATGAATTAAGCAAATAAAATTAAGCAAAAATATATTGAATTAAGCAATAAACAACAACAACCCTGAGTTTATAAAGAAAAAAATTAAGGAAAAAAATTTAATTAAGTGATTTATCACCATTTATTTACAATATTATCCAATAATATTATTTCTGTTTTATTAAACATACATCAATCATGTATGTTTCTATATTTTTACTTTACTTAAAAATGAAAATGTTTTTTTTTCTTTTTGTCTTTTTGTCAGTCAACATTGTTTGAGATCAATGCATATTTTATTCTTGCAGCCAAATATTTAAATATTTAGTGCATGTGTGTGACCATCAGCGGTCCTCCCTGAAAGCTGAGCAGACATCCTTTATTAGAACTCTCTATTATAAGCCAGGGAGGGCAGTGCTACACCTCAGTGATGTGTGGGGGAAACAAAGACTGGACAGGACGAACAGGGACAGAAATTAACAGGTGGTGCTATTGTAATTAAAGATTGTAAGGTGGTGTGTTATTCCAACTATTAACTGTCCATCAATAAAAATAAATAAATAAATAGATCGCAAAAAGAGGAGAAAACCGAACCAGCACAAAAGAAAAAACGATTCAACAAATAATCAATAAAACAATCGGCACCGAGCACCACAACCGTGGATGTCCTGATAGTATAAAATAGAATGCAATAGAATAGAAGAGAACACTAGTGCAAAAGAGAATGAGTTTAGGGTAGAGATTGTGGAGAGATTCTCAGCACATTCCCATCATTCACTGAAATAGGACTCGGCAGTAGCTGGCGAGACCCGATCAAACATGCAAGTGTGAAGGACCTCGAAGCCCAGAACAGCAATCATGGCAAGGCAGGGCCAAGCCAACAGGGCACCCCCCACCCCAGGCCGTAGGAGCCACAGGGCGCCGCCTCCAGAGAGCCACCGGGGTCACTGTGAACGACGCAAACCCAGAGAACAAGAGGGAGCAGCCACAGACCCCCTCAGCACACCGAGACCGACCCAGGCTGCCCGGGGCACGAGGACCCACCCGCCACCTCAACTTCGGTGATGGTCACACACATGCACTAAATATTAAAATATTTGGCAGCAAGACTAAAAAAATGCATTGATCTCAAACAATGTTGACTCCCTCTCTGTGGTGTTAAACAATGAGAACAAATGCAGACAAAAAAAAAAAAAAAAAGTCAGAGAGCAGGGGAGGCAAGCAAGAGGGTGATGGGGAAGAGGCAAGGCCATAGAGCCCTGCCATCTGCCCCACCACAGAGCCCATCATTCCTGTCCCCACCTGCTCTCGAGGCCCTAACTGTTGTGTCCCTATATGTGCTTAAGAGTAGCTATATACAGTGAGGTGTGAAGTATGTGAAGTGCACAGTAAGAGGCAGTCTGGTGTGGGTCCGGCCCATTAGGACAGAGCAGCGGGGGAGACAGGTAGTGAGACCACTGGTACTGATGCAGAGGGCCCCCAGAGCCCAGAGGCCGAGGTGGGCCCACCATAACCCGACCGGCCCAGCCAGCACCAAAACCCCCAGAAGTTGCAGCGCTAGACCAGCGCCCCGGCAGATGCCGTAGTCACACCACGGGCCAGCCGCACGCAGAACCCCGCCCCGGAGGGAGGGCCAGACCGCACCACCAGGAAGCAAGGGCCAAGAGCCCCCACGCCCACCCGGAGCCGGCACACCCAGGATGCAGGGCGCCCACCCCGCAGCACCACCAAAACCCTAACCCACCCAACTACTCCCCAGGACAGCCCCAGGCCCGGACAGAAGCCCCCAGCCAGCAGAAGCTAATCTCCAGTGGCAGTACACAGGCAAGTGCCAAGGTCTGTGCCCGGATGAGCCAGAGCCATCCCCCCAGAGAGACCACCCGGCCCCCATGCCAGTCCCCCAGGCAGCGGAGGGCCCCTAGCCCCCCCAGGAAAGGGAGAGGGATGGGGATGAGCGGCCAGCCGGGAGAGGAGGGAGGAGGAGGGAAGCAGAGCAGGAAGGGACAGGGGAGCATCCAAAACCCCAGGGCCAGCCAGGGCGCCCCAGAAGAGACCAGCCGCCGACACCCCCAGGGCCCCGGGAGAGCACACAGACCCAGCAGATTCAGGGCTCAAAGCGAGAGATACCGGGGACAACACCCCCAGGCAGAGGGGCCCGAGCCACGCTAGCCCGGCAGAGCCAGAGAGCGACCACAAGAGTAATAGGGAAGGGACACCACCAGTGCATGCACACAGCCCTGAAGTCCAAGGTGCCATCCTACTTAAAAAGGTAGAGGGTTAATAAACTGAAATAAAGCAGAGAGAAGTCAGACCATACACAAAGACAGAATAATAATTACAATTTTATGAGAGAAATGACATACGCTCAAATAGAATTAATAAAGGAACCCAGAATGTTGGACCCCTTCCTCTTCCCTGTACCCAGTGAAAACCATGTTCCTGTTCCGCTTTTTAAACTGGATCATTGCTTGGACATTCCTTGAGCTCCACACCTAACCTGTTCCACAGTCTCACTCCACAAACACAAACACAAAAACTTTTCAGTGTTGTACGTGCCCTCAGATGTTTTAAGTTGCCCCCCCCACTCAGATTGTAATTCCCTTCTCTATTGAAAACCATTTTTTGTAGATTACCAGGAAGTGCCTTGTGTGTCGCTTTGAACATGAATTGAGTTGTTTGAAAGTGAATAATGTCAGTGAGTTTGAATGTTGTGGATTTTAACAATAGTGGGTTTGTATGATCTCTATAACCCACATTATGACTTCTTCTTATGGTTCTTTTTTGTGGATAATGAATGTATTGTACATTTGTATGTGTTGGCCCAGACTTGTGCACAGTAATGTAAATATGGTGAAATGAGTGAACAGTAAAGTATGTGGAGTGATTTGTGTTCCACAATGTGTTTAGCTTTGTTCACAACTGAAATGTTTCTTGATCATTTTCTTTGTATGTGTTTTATATGAACTTTCCAGTTGATCCTATCATCTATTGTTACCCCGAGAAACTTATTTTCATATACCCTTTCAATGTCTACCCCATCTACCTGTAAATGTGTGTGAATGTTCTTATTGCAGTTGTTGAATATCATGTATTTGGTTTGACTTAAATTTAATGATCATTTGTTCCTGTCAAACCACGTTTTTAATTTGTGTATTTCTTCATTGATCCTCTACATTAGTTTGTGCAACTCCTCCCCAGAACAAAAAATGCTTGTGTCATCTACAAATAATATTAGTTTTAATACTTTAGAAACTTTGCATATATCATTTATATAAAGAATAAACAGTTTAGGACCCAACACTGACCCCTGGGGGACGCCACAAACAATGTCCAAACAGGATGATGAATATTCTCCACCTTCACAAACTGTTTCCTGTTACTCAGATAACTTTTCAGCCAGTGCAGTACTAACCCCCTGATCCCATACCTCTGAAGTTTATTTATTAAAATTTTGTGATTGATCGTGTCAAATGCTTTTTTGAGATCAATGAATATTCCAACAGAGTGCAGTTTATGATCGATGGCATTGGTTCTATTAATGCTTGTGATGTTGAAGTGTTTGCTCTAAATCCATACTGACTATCAGAGAGTAATTTGTGTTTATGAATTTATCTAGTCTGTTATTGAACAGTTTTCTAGGATTTTGGAGAATTGTGGAAGCAAGGAAACAGGTGTAATTTGTGAAGTGGTGTCTATCCCCAGTTTTATAGAGCGGTACAACTTTAGCTATTTTCATACTGTTAGGAAACGTACCAGTGTGGAATGATACATTACAGATGTATGTTAGTGGTTCTGGTTCCTCTTTTAAAACTTTCATATCAATTTAATTTAAATCCATAGATGTTTTACCTTTACATTTATTTACAATATCTATTATTTCCTTTACTTCCACTGTTGTGAGGAACTGGGATTACTTTCTATAAAGTTGTCACTCCACTTCTCAGCTAAACAAAGGTTTTGATACCGTAAACCATAGCATACTCCTCTGGAAACTGGAACATTACAGTATTACTGGAACTGCATTGAAGTGGTTCAGAAAATGTTTGGAAAAAAGAAAACAATATGTGACCTTAAATGAAACCAAATCCACTTTTAGAGAAATTCAATGTGGGGTACCACAGGGATCGATTCTCGGTCCATTACTGTTTTTGTTGTACATCAATGATCTTGCGGAGGCCTTCTCAATACTTTACTTCATTCTGTTTGCAGATGACACCAATATATTCCTGTCTCACAAAAACTTGGATTCTCTGATACAGCCGGCTAATCAAGAACCGTGTAGCTACATGGTTTGAAGCAAATAGATTATCGGTTAATACAAAAAAGACAAATTTCCTTATATTCTGTAGCAAAAATAAAAAGTATGACATCAGTAAGGCCAGAGTATATTTAAGAATATTCCCATTGCACAAGAAAGTCAGATGAAATTCTTGGGGGTAGTTATATACGACAAATTAAACTGGAAAGCCCATGTTTCTACCGTAAGTAAGAAAGTGCTAAAACGTATAACTAAAAAAATCAAATACAACCTCCCACAAAAAACTCTTACTACCGTATACACCAGCCTTATCTGTCCTCACTGAAGTTACTGTCACATTGTTTAGGGATGCTCCTACCGCACAACACTTCACCCTCTTGTCAGATACTCTGTCAAGATATTTGTCAGAATGGAAACTAATGCAGACTTTTATTCACACGCTTCCCCTGTTTCAACATTTGAAAATACTAAATATTTACCACATCAACAGACTGCAGATTAGTCTTTTCACTTTTGAATTCCTACAAAACAATCTCCCCAGTATATTTGACCACTTCTTGAACCCCATTCACTTGTGCACAACTATTACACTCGACAACGACACCTCTTTCGCACCTCCTTGGCACAGTCGTCAGTAAAATATAAATGTGTTACAATATGGAATCGTCTTCCAACAGATATACAAACAATTGAGTCTTTTCTAACATTTAAACGCTTCTTAAAAACTGAACTAACCTTACCTAGTGACCTGCAGATACAAGCTTTTCATTTCATTTATGCAACATTTTATTTTCATTTATGTAATTTAGTTCAACACTATGCTTGTTTACAATGTTTATTTTAATTCAAGTATTATTGTTGATATTGTTAATAATGATAAGATATTTTATTCATATATGCTTTGTATTAACTGGCTCATGCAACATTATTTCATTTATGTAATTTAGTTCAATAATATATATGTTTTAAATGTTCATTATCTTAATTTAATTCAAGTATTATTGCTAATATTGTTAATAATGATAAAATATTTTTGTAATAATTCACTTCTTATTTATATATTTGATAGAAGGGGGAGTGCTTCACATAAGCCCCCCCCCCTGCACAGCTATCATGTGTTATTGTGATATGTTTCTTATGTGCGAAATAATAAACTAAACTAAACATGGATCTGGGATTTGATCTGCCAACTTTGGTCCAACATTAACAAAAAAACTATTAAAACTGTTGACGACATCATCCATATTATCAATTTTCATTTTATTTTCAACCAAAAATTGAGGGTATCTCTGTTGTTTAATATGTCCCATATTCATTTAATGTTGTTTTTGTTATTACATAATATTTTGCTGTAATATTCCTTTATAATAATAGTTAATTTATTTGTATATTTTTTGTATTTATTTTCTTTCGTTCATTTTATAATATATAGAATGTATTTTTCTTCTTGTAATTCCTTTGTGAGCCATGGTCCATCTTTCTACTTTTGATTTCTGTCATATTGTTTTATTGGAACATTTTTATTATATAAAGATGTGAATATTTTTATAAACATTTCATATGCACTATCTACGTCTTTTTCATTATATACATTCTCCCAATTTTGTGCCAATAAGTCATTGTTTAATGTTTCCATAGTTTCCTCTGTCCTCATTCGCCTGTGTTTTACTTTCTTCTCTGGGTGATTTTATGGATAATAATGATCTTTTATTAGTAATAGTGATCTTTTATTAGTAATAGTGATCTTTTATTAGTAATAGTGATCTTTTATTAGTAATAGTGATCTTTTATTAGTAATAGTGATCTTTTATTAGTAATAGTGATCTTTTATTAGTAATAGTGATCTTTTATTAGTAATAGTGATCTTTTATGGATAATAGTGATCTTTTATTAGTAATAGTGATCTTTTATTAGTAATAATGATCTTTTATGGGTAATAGGTAATAGCTAACATGATGTTACGTATCACTGTACAGTAAGTATGTGTTTATGTACAGTACTGTATTTATGTTTTGTAACTTGGATTATTCGTTCGTTGGGTTTTCCGTAAATTGAGGTATTACTGTATCATATATGGAGATATAGTAAAACATGTATATATTTGTTTCCCATATGGCCCAGCCCCACCCTAACGTAGTTTGAAAGTTAAAACCAAGTCGCATCAGTAAATTCTAAAGAGCATATTTTCAGACATGAAACTGATGCTTCCTTTTGCCAAATGTTTGTGACAGAATACGCACTTTTTCAAAGCATGTGAGTCTCTCTATTCACTTCATGAAGTCGAACGTCATGAGCAGAACCAATCAAAGAGGCCCAGCTCATTTCCAGCATGACTAATGACTTTTCTAATAGTGTCCAGAACGTCCTGCAGCCTGGGTTCAAGGGTTTGAAAGGCAGCTCAGAAAAGCCTCAGTGCGTGCGTCTGTCAAACAAAAGCCAGAAACTCAAGCTGCTTTTTGTAGCAGAGGCGGCGGCGCTGACAGCGTTTGCAGACAGCGGAGCAAACAGCCATATGGACTTTTGTGCTTTGATTAATTAAACTGTCACAAAGTGATTAAGGTCAGGAAGTTCCTCAGCCAGAGCGTGACGGCTCTATTTGTGGTGTCATCTTCAAGTATCGTACCAAAAAAACTAAAAATTAAAATGTCCTGACTGCTTTTTTTTCACACACTGAAACAGACACGAATGTGAAAATCAATTAAGAGGTGAATGAAACTTGAGATGATTATGTTTGACTGGACACAACATTTAGAAAAGATAAACAGAACGCTGCAAACATGGGAGCCTTAAATATTCAGTATCCTGTACCAGTGCATCATGGGTAAGGTACTGTAACGTGAACAGGAAAAGGCAGAAGGAGCGGCTCAAGCCGTCACAAATGATTGGTCACATTTTGTGGGAAAGTTGTAATGATTGGTTGACATTGTAACGTGGCGCTGAATTCATGAGGATCGACTGAATTTATGTTGAAGTCGCAAATCGCAACATCGCGAAATACATTATATTTCTATCGCGCTTCAACGTCCCTTATATTATTGATCCATTATTCATTCACTCCCACATGCTCATTATTTGGCCGTTTTATTTCATAAGTTTCATCTTTTATCTAATAATTTAGATTTTTTTTTTACCTGATTTTGACTTTTTGCATGTAAAAGTATTTTTCCTGATGACCTTGTGCGAAAATAATTAAAGCCAACCTCAGAGGATGATGTGAATGTATCATCAGTTTTTTACAGAACAAAGCATCAGGCAGTGAATCTAATTATTAACTTTAATTTAACACAAATATTCCTGGGTTTGAAAGAGTTTCACAAATCACACTTTGATCACACTTTTCAGCTCATTTCACAAACTCAAATCACAAATGATGGATTAAAAATTTCATAAACACTGGGCTTTTATTTTGTAATTATCCCCTGCCTGAGCTTTTATTTTGTAATTATCCCCTGCCTGAGCTTTTATTTTGTAATTATCCCCTGCCTGAGCTTTTATTTTGTAATTATCCCCTGCCTGAGCTTTTATTTTGTAATTATCCCCTGCCTGAGCTTTTATTTTGTAATTATCCTCTAAAAGAATTTCCATAACAGGAAAAGGAAACGCTAACCTGGTGTTTCTGCCGTTCACCTTTCACCTCTGTGGAGGCGAACACAGATGTTGACTATAATGAAGTGAAAACAAAAATGTTTTATTTTCTGTTTCATAAAGTTTAGAAGAAAACGGAACCATTTAAAAAAGTTCTATCTGCTGTTTATTAGTAGAAAAATGAAATGTGTTTTCATTTGTGGATTTTTAAATGAAAGCCTTGGTAATTAAATAAAATAAAATTTAAACCAGTCTAGTTTGTATTATTAAAGTAAATGAAGGTGGTTTAGGGTTTGTTCTGTGAAACCTCCAAAATATAATAATGTTTTCATTTAATTTTATAATAAAAGTTACCTCATTATAAAATAAGAGCTCTTTGGTGGTGTGACATTTTATTAATTATTTGTTATTTTAATGTTATTTAATTATTTGTTATTTTATTAATTATTTGTTATTTGTTTAACCTTTTGAGGTAATTTATCTTAGAATTTTTTACTTTTTATCACGACTTTTATCTTTGACTTTATATATATATATATATATATATATATATATATATATATATATATATATATATATGCAAGGGATAATGTATTGCATTATCCCTTGCACGTAATGTATTGCTGTTCAGCCGCGAAAGGGTAATATTTTTCGATAGTAACTCGTGGTCAATACATTACACCACTTCTTCTACGGTTATTCTAGTTTATTCCTGCTCCTACTCTAACAGACTTGATAAAACAGCCGTTACAACGTAGTGAATATTTACTTTCAAAGTGGCCAAACTACCTACGGAGTGATATGGTACCAGAATCTGAAGTGACAAAACCCGTTGTCATGGGCAGCGGGCGTTAACTGCGCAGTGGAAGTTATCAACAAAATCTGGGAACGTCCATTCAATGTGAACGGCAGCTGTCAGAACGTTCTAGAGGGCCATAGAATAAACATATATAGATGTTTCCTTCTCTGTTTAGGTCTGACTGGTCTGTGTTTATGGTCTGTGGTGACTCTGTCCTTTACATGTTTATGGTTAGAACTCTGTGATGAATAAGGGTCAAAGGTCACCAAAAGCATCATGGGTAGCTCCCTCATAGCCAATGGGATGATCCGTACAGTACGTACAGTAATATATATAATATTTATGTCTGGGAGGTTTCAGTTTCCTTTTGTTTATAGATTTTTCTTTCGTATTCAGAGGTGAATAATTGAGGTAAAGGTTTTTTCTAACTCGTATTATTGGTCTGTGGTCTCTAGAGGAAACACTGTATTTCCATATATTTGTATTTGATGAGCGTTGAAAGGCATTGTATAAATGCTTTAGCAGACTTTCAACAGTTGTGTCCATATGTACTTCCTCTTTAAGGTGCTCTTCCTTCACCTTCGCAGACAGCTGACAGCTTCAGAGGCGTCAGATGGAGGAGGTCGTGACCTCTGGAACCATCTCCAACAGAGCGCCGCTCTGACCTTGGTCACTTCAAACAGTAATTAATTAAACCACATGATTCCTGACTGTCTGCGTGGCCTCTACGACCTGTGTGCGTGTGTTCAATGTATGCGGCCACACGTGAACGCCACAGACCAACTGCTCATATTTGGGAGAGAAAAGGAAGTGTGGGAAAGGCGTCAGACTGAGTGATGTATGAGGGTGTGGGTGTGAACGTGCACTCCCAGACGCTCAGACAGAGTGTGGGCAGCAGCCAGGGGGTCTCTGAACCAGTAGGAGGTTAAAGTCTTAATGACCCACATTTCTCTCCTCAAACGTTGTTCCATATGTTACACACAGACTCATTTTTCACTTTGTTGAAGGAGCTTCTAAAACTTTACCTCAGCATTTAGAGATGACATAACTTTAACTGGGAAAATGGTTCATACTATGGTATTAGAACTCTAATTCTAGTGTAATTCATCAATACAACTAATTAATAAGTAGTATATACATCATATTAAGAATTAGAGAGAGAGAGAGAGAGAAAGGAATGAACATTAGTTAAAAAAACAAAACAAAAAACAAGTGAAAAAAACACTGTAAAATGAGTACAATTTTTATTTTATTTTTTATTATTTTTTATTTTTGAAATGAACAAAACAAGATTACATAATTTAAAAAAACACAATAGGAAATAAAATTAACAAAAATCTAATAATTAAACATGAATAAGGATACAGAGACAAACAGACAAACAAACAAACCAGTTAAATCAACAACATCTACTAGAATGACAACTGAGTAAACAGGACAAATACACAGAGAAAAAAATAAAAACTTTAAATAAATAACCAATTAAAAAAATGAAGAACACACAAAAAACAAAAAAAGAATCCAAACAGAACAGAAGAACAGCTCAGATAATACACACAATAATTACACATGACGTGATGGAAGTCAAAGGAGGCTCAACTGACCATAAAATATGGAACATTTATTTGTATAATTCACCAAAAAACTTCCAAAATATTGATATTATTTTCTGTGTTGACACTAATGAAGAGGAAAAAAAGAAAGTAAATGATGTGAAGCAGCAGAGCGTTAGGAACAGGATGGAATCTAAACTTTAAAGGACATTTGGTTTGTTCCTGCGGCTTATGACGCCTCACACTGGATTATTATGACACATGACACGTCAAGTGTCCAACACCTGTCACATAAATGTGACAAAAAGTCATCTGAGCCACAGGACAAAGTCTATGGAACCTGTTCCAACGTCAAGTGACTATGACACTGTTTATAACATGTGACTATTTATAACATGTGACTGTTTATAACATGTGACTATTTATAACATGTGACTATTTATAACATGTGACTGTTTATAACATGTGACTGTTTATAACATGTGACTATTTATAACATGTGACTATTTATAACATGTGACTGTTTATAACATGTGACTATTTATAACATGTGACTGTTTATAACATGTGACTATTTATAACATGTGACTATTTATAACATGTGACTGTTTATAATATGTGACTATTTATAACATGTGACTATTTATAACATGTGACTGTTTATAACATGTGACTATTTATAACATGTGACTATTTATAACATGTGACTATTTATAACATGTGACTATTTATAACATGTGACTATTTATAACATGTGACTGTTTATAACATGTGACTGTTTATAACATGTGACTATTTATAACATGTGACTATTTATAACATGTGACTGTTTATAACATGTGACTATTTATAACATGTGACTATTTATAACATGTGACTGTTTATAACATGTGACTATTTATAACATGTGACTGTTTATAACATGTGACTGTTTATAACATGTGACTATTTATAACATGTGACTATTTATAACATGTGACTATTTATAACATGTGACTGTTTATAACATGTGACTGTTTATAACATGTGACTATTTATAACATGTGACTGTTTATAACATGTGACTGTTTATAACATGTGACTGTTTATAACATGTGACTATTTATAACATGTGACTATTTATAACATGTGACTATTGACTGGAGGAAACATCACTGAGAAACAGTATAAAGTACAAATATTTATATCAATATAAAGAGTATAAAGTACAAATATTTGTATTAATATAAAGAGTATAAAGTACAAATATTTATATTAATATAGAGTATAAAGTACAAATATTTATATCAATATAAAGAGTATAAAGTACAAATATTTATATTAATATAGAGTATAAAGTACAAATATTTATATCAATATAAAGAGTATAAAGTACAAATATTTATATTAATATAGAGTATAAAGTACATATATTTATATCAATATAAAGAGTATAAAGTACATATATTTATACGTAGTTTTGGGGGTTTAGTGGGTAGTATTGGGGTCCTTGGAAACCATCAGACCTTTTATTTATAAAATATTTATGAAAACATGTTAGGGTTAGGGTTAACACTTATGGAACAGATGAAAGTATGGAGCGTGTGTTCTGGGTAAGGACGTGTTTCCACCACAGTCGTACTTCGTCTGTGAACGCAGTCATTTTAAGGCTGTGCGGCTTTAACCTTTGACCTTAGATGTCTGTTTGTGTGTTCAGGGCCGTGTCTAACAGCTGTTAATGCATTTTCAAATGTCACACGCACACACATGATGACGGCTAAAAACATTGAAATGATGACAAACACAAGCATCTAATTGTGGAAGGAAAGTTTTATTTACCTTCAGTCGACACCTTCTGAAAACTGTCACCCACAAGCTTTACAGGCTAATGCTGCTGCTGCTGCTGCTGAGGCTGCTGCTATTGCTGCTGCTGCTGAGGCTGCTGCTGCTGCTATTGCTGCTGCTGATGCTAATGCTGCTGCTGCTACTGATGCTGCTGCTGCTGAGGCTGCTGCTGATGCGAATGCTGCTGCTGCTGAGGCTGCTGCTGCTGATGCTAATGCTGCTGCTGCTGAGGCTGCTGCTACTGATGCTGCTGCTGCTGCTATTGCTGCTGCTGATGCTAATGCTGCTGCTGCTGCTGCTGCTGCTGAGGCTGCTGCTGCTGCTGCTGCTGCTTGGAAGTAATAGAAATGTGAGTGCAGACATTAAATTATCATGCCACCGTGAATGAATTTGTTATAAATGTGAGAGTGAACATTCATTTACTTTCCATCTTCCCTGTTTGTCAGATTATACCGTCATCACCACTGGTTGGTTTGACTTCCTGTTACGAGCCTGTCCTTGCTTCCTGTGTCTGTGCTGTGTCGTACATGTGCACTTCTGTAGACACATATGCCTTTGGTTTTTGTCTTTTCCATCAAACTGCCTGAGAATAAGAACGTCTGTCCAGTAAGGGTGTGACGAGACACTCAGCTCACGAGACGAGACACGAGATTTTAAGAAAAATAAATAAAAAATGATGTGAAAGGACAACAGACTTTTATTTTATAACTCTGGAACAGTTAACTTTTAATGAACTTCTTCCTCTACAAAGTGAAACTAAAATGAAATGTTATAAAAGTTCAAATACAATAAATAAATGATATATTTCTCCGGTGTTTGACTGTATATATGTATGTATGTGTATATATATATATATATATATATATATAAAATTTGTTTCCCGACACAATCTTCCAGCCACTCATCCGTTCTGTGATGATGAATGAGACTCATGATCGAGGCTTCGTCCTTCCTGACCTGAAGCACTAAACTATTTCACATTGAATACAGTTGTAGTGACATTAAGCCACCGCACATGACTTGGTTGTGACTTTTGTGCTGAAACCTGTTGAACCCTGGGTCTATTTTGGGGCTGTTTGGTGGTCAAAGTCATGACCAAACTAAATATATGTCTGCATTTATACGCTCTATGTGAATTATGTTGGTATGAAAATAAAGACCAGACTTGTGAGATTCCATCAGAAGTGTAAACATCAGTGCAGATGAAACACTAAGTAAATGAAGAAATGTTACTTTCGCCCAGAAAAAAACAGCATTTAAATTAAATATCACCTGTAAATATATGTAAAGGGAGTTTTTAAACTCTAGAAAATCATATAATAACATTTGGACAATACCTGTGAGAAAGAATGATGTTACTGAAGTGAAGAAAAACATAATGACAGGTTTAATAAAGAGACGTCTGGGCGTTCTGCAGTTTGGCATCATCTGTGACCTTTGACATTTCTTAGGTACCAAGTTATAAAACTGCATTGACCCATTTCTGTGATTGACATCTAAAAACATGAATACATTCAGTAGATTTGTCGCTCGACAGCCTGGGAACAACAGGTTCAATCATCAAAATGACCCCGCCCCTCTTTTATGACTCCGCCCCTTTACTCTGGTGCACCCACAGTGACTTACCCCCGACAGTGTACTGTGAGCCCAGTTCTGGTCCAGTTTTGGTCAAAGCTAAAGTAGTCCCAGCAGGTTTCCTGTAACAAAATAAAACGGGTTTCTTCTCAAAACAGAATGTGTTGGAATGAGTGATTTATTTACAAAACAAAACCATCACAGAACAAAAACTCACACTTCATAATTGTTTGGAGCTACTCAATGCGCTAACATTGTTACTGCTAACAGCTGTGCACTTGCATGTAGCAGCAGCTAACACTGCTAACAGCTAACACTGCCCAACAAGTGATGAAAGTAGTTTGATAGAATGCAAGTATCCAATAAAATGAAGTGGGACGTGCTTTAAAACTGTGCTCTTCAACAATCCCTTATTGTTACTTACAGGAACATTAGCAGCTTTTTGACGACTGCAGGCAAAGTGTTTGAAAGTAAGAGTCACCTTTAACCACCAAAGGCCGCTTTGGTCAAACCAGGACACACATGCTTTTATCCACCACCTTTAGTCATCACACTCTGTGTGTGTGTGTGTGTGTGTGTGTGTGTGTTTAAGTGGGGCTGGTAACGTGTCAGATTGTAAAAACACAGTAAGACAAATGAGGTGAATGTGTGTTAGAGCTTTGGGCAGAAAACAAGCCTGATAGATTTGTGAAGACTGACATAAAACGTACAGGTTATTGATGGTGGCCCGATGGCGCTAAAAATACACTGACCTGAACACACACACACACACACACACACACACACACACACACACACACACACACACACACTAAACATACACAAGAGGACTGTATGAGAAAAAATAAACCTGAATTAAAAACAAATATTGACGAAATGTGGTTAACTAACTAAAGTACATGTGGTTAACTAACTACAGTACATGCTGTTAACTAACTACAGTACATGCAGTTAACTAACTACAGTACATGTGATTAACTAACTACAATACATGCGGTTAACTAACTATAGTACATGTGGTTAACTAACTGAAGTACATGCTGTTAACTAACTACAGTATATGCTGTTAACTAACTATAGTACATGTGGTTAACTAACTATAGTACATGTGGTTAACTAACTAAAGTACATGCTGTTAACTAACTACAGTACATGCGGTTAACTAACTACAGTACATGCGGTTAACTAACTACAGTACATGCGGTTAACTAACTACAGTACATGCGGTTAACTAACTACAGTACATGCGGTTAACTAACTACAGTACATGCAGTTAACTAACTACAGTACATGTGATTAACTAACTACAATACATGCGGTTAACTAACTATAGTACATGTGGTTAACTAACTGAAGTACATGCTGTTAACTAACTACAGTATATGCTGTTAACTAACTATAGTACATGTGGTTAACTAACTATAGTACATGTGGTTAACTAACTAAAGTACATGCTGTTAACTAACTACAGTACATGCGGTTAACTAACTACAGTACATGCGGTTAACTAACTACAGTACATGCGGTTAACTAACTACAGTACATGCGGTTAACTAACTACAGTACATGCGGTTAACTAACTACAGTATATGCTGTTAACTAACTACAGTACATGCTGTTAACTAACTACAGTACATGCGGTTAACTAACTACAGTACATGCGGTTAACTAACTACAGTACATGCGGTTAACTAACTACAGTATATGCTGTTAACTAACTACAGTACATGCTGTTAACTAACTACAGTACATGTGGTTAACTAACTACAGTACATGTGGTTAACTAACTACAGTACATGCTGTTAACTAACTACAGTACATGCGGTTAACTAACTACAGTACATGCGGTTAACTAACTACAGTACATGTGGTTAACTAACTACAGTACATGCTGTGAACTAACTACAGTACATGTGGTTAACTAACTACAGTACATGTGGTTAACTAACTACAGTACATGCTGTTAACTAACTACAGTACATGTGGTTAACTAACTACAGTACATGTGGTTAACTAACTACAGTACATGCTGTTAACTAACTAAAGTACATGTTTATTGAAAATGATTATTTAAAATCACTGTAAAAGAATGATGAATAGTTGTAAAGATGATAAACATTTTCAAAACAGAAACACAATCCATCTGTGATGATCAAAAGTAATTTAATGTCGTATGGTTTCAATAATAATTTTTATGAAGTTGTTTGATGTGAAATAGTACATACAAGTACATAGCTTATGTTTTATCTTTTCATTATGCTTTTATTTTCCCGTTTTAACAAGTTGCACTGAAGGAGATGTTTAAAGAGTTTGTACGACAGTAAAGTCTGTTTAATTTAATCTAATCTCATTTAATTTAAATTTATTTAATCTAAACTAATTTAATCTAAACTCAAAAACCCTGTAAATCAACCAATGGAAGGTGTTTTCTAGTTTTCAGCAGCAAAGAAAAACATGCAAGAAAGAGTGGAAGTGACAGAAGGAAGGGCAAAGATCCAGACAGGAAATGAAATCTGACGTGAACTATTGTTATTAACAGTCAAAGTTCACTAAACCTTTTTACAGTTCAGCAGTTCACCTCTGACCCCTGGGTGTCTTCTTCACACACACATTACTGGGATCTTCTTCGTACAGTGTGTATAAATGAGGACGTACAGTGTGTATAAATGAGGACGTACAGTGTGTATGAATGGGGACGTACAGTGTGTATAAATGAGGACGTACAGTGTGTATAAATGAGGACGTACAGTGTGTATAAATAAGGACGTACAGTGTGTATAAATGAGGACGTACAGTGTGTGTATAAATGAGGACGTACAGTGTGTATAAATGAGGACGTACAGCGTGTATAAATGAGGACGTACAGTGTGTGTGAATGGGGACGTACAGCGTGTATAAATGAGGACATACAGTGTGTATAAATAAGGACGTACAGTGTGTATAAATGAGGACGTATAGTGTGTATAAATGAGGACGTACAGTGTGTGTGAATGGGGACGTACAGTGTGTATAAATGAGGACGTACAGCGTGTGTATAAATGAGGACGTACAGTGTGTGTATAAATGAGGACGTACAGTGTGTGTATAAATGAGGAAGTACAGTGTGTGTGAATGGGGACGTACAGTGTGTATAAATGAGGACGTACAGCGTGTATAAATGAGGACGTACAGTGTGTATAAATGAGGACGTACAGCGTGTATAAATGAGGACGTACAGCGTGTATAAATGAGGACATACAGTGTGTGTGAATGGGGACGTACAGTGTGTATAAATGAGGACGTACAGCGTGTATAAATGAGGACGTACAGTGTGTATAAATGAGGACGTACAGTGTGTGTATAAATGAGGACGTACAGCGTGTATAAATGAGGACGTACAGTGTGTGTGAATGGGGACGTACAGCGTGTATAAATGAGGACATACAGTGTGTATAAATAAGGACGTACAGTGTGTATAAATGAGGATGTACAGTGTGTATAAATGAGGACGTACAGTGTGTGTGAATGGGGACGTACAGTGTGTATAAATGAGGACGTACAGCGTGTATAAATGAGGACGTACAGCGTGTATAAATGAGGACGTACAGTGTGTATAAATGAGGACGTACAGTGTGTATAAATGAGGATGTACAGTGTGTATAAATGAGGACGTTCAGTGTGTATAAATGAGGACGTACAGTGTGTATAAATGAGGACGTACAGTGTGTGTGAATGGGGACGTACAGTGTGTATAAATGAGGACGTACAGTGTGTATAAATGAGGACGTACAGTGTGTGTATAAATGAGGACATACAGTGTGTATAAATGAGGACGTACAGTGTGTATAAATGAGGACGTATAGTGTGTATAAATGAGGACGTACAGCGTGTATAAATGAGGACGTACAGTGTGTATAAATGAGGACGTACAGTGTGTGTATAAATGAGGACGTACAGCGTGTATAAATGAGGACGTACAGCGTGTATAAATGAGGATGTACAGTGTGTGTATAAATGAGGACGTACAGTGTGTATAAATGAGGACGTACAGTGTGTATAAATGAGGATGTACAGTGTGTATAAATGAGGACGTACAGTGTGTATAAATGAGGACGTATAGTGTGTATAAATGAGGACGTACAGCGTGTATAAATGAGGACGTACAGTGTGTATAAATGAGGACGTACAGTGTGTGTATAAATGAGGACGTACAGCGTGTATAAATGAGGACGTACAGCGTGTATAAATGAGGACGTACAGTGTGTATAAATGAGGACGTACAGTGTGTATAAATGAGGACGTACAGCGTGTATAAATGAGGACGTACAGTGTGTGTGAATGGGGACATACAGTGTGTATAAATGAGGACATACAGTGTGTGTGAATGGGGACATACAGTGTGTGTAAATGAGGACATACAGTGTGTGTATAAATGAGGACGTACAGCGTGTATAAATGAGGACGTACAGCGTGTATAAATGAGGACGTACAGTGTGTATAAATGAGGACGTACAGTGTGTATAAATGAGGACGTACAGCGTGTATAAATGAGGACGTACAGTGTGTGTGAATGGGGACATACAGTGTGTATAAATGAGGACGTACAGTGTGTATAAATGAGGACGTACAGCGTGTATAAATGAGGACGTACAGCGTGTATAAATGAGGACGTACAGTGTGTATAAATGAGGACGTACAGTGTGTATAAATGAGGACGTACAGTGTGTATAAATGAGGACGTACAGTGTGTATAAATGAGGACGTACAGTGTGTGTATAAATGAGGACGTACAGTGTGTATAAATGAGGACATACAGTGTGTGTGAATGGGGACGTACAGTTTGTATAAATGAGGACGTACAGTGTGTGTATAAATGAGGACGTACAGTGTGTATAAATGAGGACGTACAGTGTGTATAAATGAGGACATACAGTGTGTATAAATGAGGACGTACAGTGTGTGTGAATGGGGACGTACAGTTTGTATAAATGAGGACGTACAGTGTGTGTATAAATGAGGACGTACAGTGTGTATAAATGAGGACGTACAGTGTGTATAAATGAGGACATACAGTGTGTATAAATGAGGACGTACAGCGTGTATAAATGAGGACGTACAGTGTGTGTATAAATGAGGACGTACAGTGTGTGTGAATGGGGACATACAGTGTGTATAAATGAGGACATACAGTGTGTGTATAAATGAGGACGTACAGCGTGTATAAATGAGGACGTACAGCGTGTATAAATGAGGACGTACAGTGTGTATAAATGAGGACGTACAGTGTGTATAAATGAGGACGTACAGTGTGTGTGAATGGGGACATACAGTGTGTATAAATGAGGACGTACAGTGTGTATAAATGAGGACGTACAGCGTGTATAAATGAGGACGTACAGCGTGTATAAATGAGGACGTACAGCGTGTATAAATGAGGACGTACAGTGTGTATAAATGAGGACGTACAGTGTGTATAAATGAGGACGTACAGTGTGTATAAATGAGGACGTACAGCGTGTATAAATGAGGACGTACAGTGTGTATAAATGAGGACGTACAGTGTGTGTGAATGGGGACGTACAGTGTGTATAAATGAGGACGTACAGTGTGTATAAATGAGGACGTACAGTGTGTGTGAATGGGGACGTACAGTGTGTATAAATGAGGACGTACAGTGTGTATAAATGAGGACGTACAGTGTGTGTATAAATGAGGACATACAGTGTGTATAAATGAGGACGTACAGTGTGTGTGAATGGGGACGTACAGTTTGTATAAATGAGGACGTACAGTGTGTGTGAATGGGGACGTACAGTGTGTATAAATGAGGACGTACAGTGTGTATAAATGAGGACATACAGTGTGTATAAATGAGGACGTACAGCGTGTATAAATGAGGACGTACAGTGTGTGTGAATGGGGACGTACAGTGTGTATAAATGAGGACGTACAGTGTGTGTGAATTGGGACGTACAGTGTGTATAAATGAGGACGTACAGTGTGTGTGAATGGGGACGTACAGTGTGTATAAATGAGGACGTACAGTGTGTATAAATGAGGATGTACAGTGTGTATAAATGAGTACGTACAGTGTGTATAAATGAGGACGTACAGTGTGTGTGAATGGGGACGTACAGCGTGTATAAATGAGGACGTACAGTGTGTATAAATGAGGACGTACAGTGTATATAAATGAGGACGTACAGCGTGTATAAATGAGGATGTACAGTGTGTGTATAAATGAGGACGTACAGTGTGTATAAATGAGGACGTATAGTGTGTATAAATGAGGACATACAGTGTGTATAAATGAGGACGTACAGCGTGTATAAATGAGGACGTACAGTGTGTGTATAAATGAGGACGTACAGTGTGTATAAATGAGGACGTACAGTGTGTATAAATGAGGACGTACAGTGTGTGTATAAATGAGGACGTACAGTGTGTATAAATGAGGACGTACAGTGTGTATAAATGAGGATGTACAGTGTGTATAAATGAGGACGTTCAGTGTGTATAAATGAGGACGTACAGTGTGTGTGAATGGGGACGTACAGTGTGTATAAATGAGGACGTACAGTGTGTATAAATGAGGACGTACAGTGCGTATAAATGAGGACGTACAGCGCGTATAAATGAGGACGTACAGTGTGTATAAATGAGGACGTACAGTGTGTATAAATGAGGACGTACAGTGTGTGTATAAATGAGGACGTACAGTGTGTATAAATGAGGACGTACAGTGTGTATAAATGAGGACGTACAGTGTGTGTATAAATGAGGACGTACAGTGTGTATAAATGAGGACGTACAGTGTGTGTATAAATGAGGACGTACAGTGTGTATAAATGAGGACGTACAGTGTGTATAAATGAGGACGTACAGTGTGTATAAATGAGGACGTACAGTGTGTGTATAAATGAGGACGTACAGTGTGTATAAATGAGGACGTACAGTGTGTATAAATGAGGACGTACAGTGTGTGTATAAATGAGGACGTACAGTGTGTATAAATGAGGACGTACAGTGTGTGTATAAATGAGGACGTACAGTGTGTGTATAAATGAGGACGTACAGTGTGTATAAATGAGGACGTACAGTGTGTATAAATGAGGACGTACAGTGTGTATAAATGAGGACGTACAGTGTGTATAAATGAGGACGTACAGTGTGTATAAATGAGGACGTACAGTGTGTGTGAATGGGGACATACAGTGTGTATAAATGAGGACGTACAGTGTGTATAAATGAGGACGTACAGCGTGTATAAATGAGGACGTACAGCGTGTATAAATGAGGACGTACAGCGTGTATAAATGAGGACGTACAGTGTGTATAAATGAGGACGTACAGTGTGTATAAATGAGGACGTACAGTGTGTATAAATGAGGACGTACAGCGTGTATAAATGAGGACGTACAGTGTGTATAAATGAGGACGTACAGTGTGTGTGAATGGGGACGTACAGTGTGTATAAATGAGGACGTACAGTGTGTATAAATGAGGACGTACAGTGTGTATAAATGAGGACGTACAGTGTGTGTGAATGGGGACGTACAGTGTGTATAAATGAGGACGTACAGTGTGTATAAATGAGGACGTACAGTGTGTGTATAAATGAGGACATACAGTGTGTATAAATGAGGACGTACAGTGTGTGTGAATGGGGACGTACAGTTTGTATAAATGAGGACGTACAGTGTGTGTGAATGGGGACGTACAGTGTGTATAAATGAGGACGTACAGTGTGTATAAATGAGGACATACAGTGTGTATAAATGAGGACGTACAGCGTGTATAAATGAGGACGTACAGTGTGTGTGAATGGGGACGTACAGTGTGTATAAATGAGGACGTACAGTGTGTGTGAATGGGGACGTACAGTGTGTATAAATGAGGACGTACAGTGTGTGTGAATGGGGACGTACAGTGTGTATAAATGAGGACGTACAGTGTGTATAAATGAGGATGTACAGTGTGTATAAATGAGGACGTACAGTGTGTATAAATGAGGACGTACAGTGTGTGTGAATGGGGACGTACAGCGTGTATAAATGAGGACGTACAGTGTGTGTGAATGGGGACGTACAGTGTGTATAAATGAGGACGTACAGTGTGTATAAATGAGGACGTACAGTGTGTATAAATGAGGACGTACAGCGTGTATAAATGAGGATGTACAGTGTGTGTATAAATGAGGACGTACAGTGTGTATAAATGAGGACGTATAGTGTGTATAAATGAGGACATACAGTGTGTATAAATGAGGACGTACAGCGTGTATAAATGAGGACGTACAGTGTGTGTATAAATGAGGACGTACAGTGTGTATAAATGAGGACATACAGTGTGTATAAATGAGGACGTACAGCGTGTATAAATGAGGACGTACAGTGTGTGTGAATGGGGACGTACAGTGTGTATAAATGAGGACGTACAGTGTGTGTGAATGGGGACGTACAGTGTGTATAAATGAGGACGTACAGTGTGTGTGAATGGGGACGTACAGTGTGTATAAATGAGGACGTACAGTGTGTATAAATGAGGATGTACAGTGTGTATAAATGAGTACGTACAGTGTGTATAAATGAGGACGTACAGTGTGTGTGAATGGGGACGTACAGCGTGTATAAATGAGGACGTACAGTGTGTATAAATGAGGACGTACAGTGTATATAAATGAGGACGTACAGCGTGTATAAATGAGGATGTACAGTGTGTGTATAAATGAGGACGTACAGTGTGTATAAATGAGGACGTATAGTGTGTATAAATGAGGACATACAGTGTGTATAAATGAGGACGTACAGCGTGTATAAATGAGGACGTACAGTGTGTGTATAAATGAGGACGTACAGTGTGTATAAATGAGGACGTACAGTGTGTATAAATGAGGACGTACAGTGTGTGTATAAATGAGGACGTACAGTGTGTATAAATGAGGACGTACAGTGTGTATAAATGAGGATGTACAGTGTGTATAAATGAGGACGTTCAGTGTGTATAAATGAGGACGTACAGTGTGTGTGAATGGGGACGTACAGTGTGTATAAATGAGGACGTACAGTGTGTATAAATGAGGACGTACAGTGCGTATAAATGAGGACGTACAGCGCGTATAAATGAGGACGTACAGTGTGTATAAATGAGGACGTACAGTGTGTATAAATGAGGACGTACAGTGTGTGTATAAATGAGGACGTACAGTGTGTATAAATGAGGACGTACAGTGTGTATAAATGAGGACGTACAGTGTGTGTATAAATGAGGACGTACAGTGTGTATAAATGAGGACGTACAGTGTGTGTATAAATGAGGACGTACAGTGTGTATAAATGAGGACGTACAGTGTGTATAAATGAGGACGTACAGTGTGTATAAATGAGGACGTACAGTGTGTGTATAAATGAGGACGTACAGTGTGTATAAATGAGGACGTACAGTGTGTATAAATGAGGACGTACAGTGTGTGTATAAATGAGGACGTACAGTGTGTATAAATGAGGACGTACAGTGTGTGTATAAATGAGGACGTACAGTGTGTGTATAAATGAGGACGTACAGTGTGTATAAATGAGGACGTACAGTGTGTATAAATGAGGACGTACAGTGTGTATAAATGAGGACGTACAGTGTGTATAAATGAGGACGTACAGTGTGTATAAATGAGGACGTACAGTGTGTGTGAATGGGGACATACAGTGTGTATAAATGAGGACGTACAGTGTGTATAAATGAGGACGTACAGCGTGTATAAATGAGGACGTACAGCGTGTATAAATGAGGACGTACAGCGTGTATAAATGAGGACGTACAGTGTGTATAAATGAGGACGTACAGTGTGTATAAATGAGGACGTACAGTGTGTATAAATGAGGACGTACAGCGTGTATAAATGAGGACGTACAGTGTGTATAAATGAGGACGTACAGTGTGTGTGAATGGGGACGTACAGTGTGTATAAATGAGGACGTACAGTGTGTATAAATGAGGACGTACAGTGTGTATAAATGAGGACGTACAGTGTGTGTGAATGGGGACGTACAGTGTGTATAAATGAGGACGTACAGTGTGTATAAATGAGGACGTACAGTGTGTGTATAAATGAGGACATACAGTGTGTATAAATGAGGACGTACAGTGTGTGTGAATGGGGACGTACAGTTTGTATAAATGAGGACGTACAGTGTGTGTGAATGGGGACGTACAGTGTGTATAAATGAGGACGTACAGTGTGTATAAATGAGGACATACAGTGTGTATAAATGAGGACGTACAGCGTGTATAAATGAGGACGTACAGTGTGTGTGAATGGGGACGTACAGTGTGTATAAATGAGGACGTACAGTGTGTGTGAATGGGGACGTACAGTGTGTATAAATGAGGACGTACAGTGTGTGTGAATGGGGACGTACAGTGTGTATAAATGAGGACGTACAGTGTGTATAAATGAGGATGTACAGTGTGTATAAATGAGGACGTACAGTGTGTATAAATGAGGACGTACAGTGTGTGTGAATGGGGACGTACAGCGTGTATAAATGAGGACGTACAGTGTGTGTGAATGGGGACGTACAGTGTGTATAAATGAGGACGTACAGTGTGTATAAATGAGGACGTACAGTGTGTATAAATGAGGACGTACAGCGTGTATAAATGAGGATGTACAGTGTGTGTATAAATGAGGACGTACAGTGTGTATAAATGAGGACGTATAGTGTGTATAAATGAGGACATACAGTGTGTATAAATGAGGACGTACAGCGTGTATAAATGAGGACGTACAGTGTGTGTATAAATGAGGACGTACAGTGTGTATAAATGAGGACGTACAGTGTGTATAAATGAGGACGTACAGTGTGTATAAATGAGGACGTACAGTGTGTGTATAAATGAGGACGTACAGTGTGTATAAATGAGGACGTACAGTGTGTATAAATGAGGACGTACAGTGTGTGTATAAATGAGGACGTACAGTGTGTATAAATGAGGACGTACAGTGTGTGTATAAATGAGGACGTACAGTGTGTGTATAAATGAGGACGTACAGTGTGTATAAATGAGGACATACAGTGTGTATAAATGAGGACGTACAGTGTGTATAAATGAGGACGTACAGTGTGTATAAATGAGGACGTACAGTGTGTGTATAAATGAGGACGTACAGTGTGTGTGAATGAGTATTTGTCAGTACAGGTTCTGAGTTAATAATATCCGTCATATTGTCGACTTTTCACACCAGGTTGAACTAAAGTGTGTGCATTGATATAAATGGACAGTCCTGCAAATACTGTCTACCTCCAGAGGTGAACTAAAATTAACAAAAATGAGCTGTTCACTGCTGCAGGATATATATATATATATATATATATATATATATATATATATATATATATATATATATATATACATACACTGCTTATTTTGGCTGTGGAATGCTGACTGATGCTGCAGCAGCTTTCATTGAAGTCTGACAGGGTTTGACATGTGGAGCATGTTTTAATTTAAGGAGGAAGCTCACTTGACTTCAGGCTGAGTCATTCTAACATGGGTCAATGGGACACATTTAACTGTTGACAGTTAAAAGGAGGATTCATCAAAAGTCCTTTATAAATGAATCAGGTTCTACTGGTCAGTCCAGTGGACAGTTCTTTTACTGGTCAGTCCAGTGGACAGTTCTTTTACTAGTCAGTCCAGTGGACAGTTCTACTGGTCAGTCCAGTGGACAGTTCTTTTACTGGTCAGTTCAGTGGACAGTTCTTTTACTGGTCAGTTCAGTGGACAGTTCTTTTACTGGTCAGTCCAGTGGACAGTTCTTTTACTGGTCAGTTCAGTGGACAGTTCTTTTACTAGTCAGTCCAGTGGACAGTTCTACTGGTCAGTCCAGTGGACAGTTCTTTTACTGGTCAGTCCAGTGGACAGTTCTTTTACTGGTCAGTCCAGTGGACAGTTCTTTTACTGGTCAGTTCAGTGGACAGTTCTTTTACTGGTCAGTCCAGTGGACAGTTCTTTTACTGGTCAGTCCAGTGGACAGTTCTTTTACTAGTCAGTCCAGTGGACAGTTCTTTTACTAGTCAGTCCAGTGGACAGTTCTTTTACTGTTCAGTTCAGTGGACAGTTCTTTTACTGTTCAGTTCAGTGGACAGTTCTTTTACTGTTCAGTTCAGTGGACAGTTCTACTGGTCAGTCCAGTGGACAGTTCTACTGGTCAGTCCAGTGGACAGTTCTATTACTGGTCAGTCCAGTGGACAGTTCTTTTACTAGTCAGTCCAGTGGACAGTTCTTTTACTAGTCAGTCCAGTGGACAGTTCTTTTACTGGTCAGTTCAGTGGACAGTTCTTTTACTGTTCAGCTCAGTGGACAGTTCTACTGGTCAGTCCAGTGGACAGTTCTACTGGTCAGTCCAGTGGACAGTTCTATTACTGGTCAGTCCAGTGGTCAGTTCTTTTACTGGTCAGTTCAGTGGACAGTTCTATTACTGGTCAGTTCAGTGGACAGTTCTATTACTGGTCAGTTCAGTGGACAGTTCTACTGGTCAGTCCAGTGGACAGTTCTTTTACTGGTCAGTCCAGTGGACAGTTCTTTTACTGGTCAGTCCAGTGGACAGTTCTTTTACTGGTCACTTCAGTGTACAGTTCTTTTACTGGTCAGTTCAGTGGACAGTTCTTTTACTGGTCAGTGTATGTTGACCATTAGTAGTGTACAGATAAACAGATTTAAATGGTTTTGGGTCTGTTTGAATGGTCCAGATTTACAGACGTGATCCAGTTCCCTGAGGTCCATCCACTGATCTGTAATTCTGACCCTTATATCTGTGGCCAAGTGGTTGAACAATGACATAACATTTATTTTTAAATAAATGTATATACACGTTAAAAGTGGCTTTTAACAGCTGTCTTTGGAGGGACTGTCCCGCTGCCTTAACCTGTCACCTGCAGAAGTTCTCTGATGACTCTGCAATCGTCGGACTCATCACAGATGGGGACGACAGAGATTATAGAGGACTTCGTGGACTGGTGCCAGTGGAACCGCCTCCAGATCAACGCGGGGAAAACCAAAGAACTGGTGGTGGATTTCCGCAGACGAGCACTCTGCCCTCTGACACCGGTGAACATCCAGGGGACGGACATTGAGATGGTGACATCTTACAAGTACCTGGGTGTTCACCTGAACAACAAACTGGACTGGACTCACAACACAAGCGCACTGTATAAGAAAGGCCAGAGCAGACTCTACCTTCTCAGGAGACTGAGGTCTTTTGGAGTGCAGGGGGCACTCCTAAAGACCTTCTACGACACTGTGGTGGCATCAGCCATCTTCTATGGAGTGGTTTGCTGGGGGAGCGGCATCTCGACAGCCGACAGGAAGAGACTTGATAAACTGATCAAGAAGGCCGGTTCTGTCCTGGGATGCTCCCTTGACTCAGTGGAGGTGGTAGGAGAGAGGAGGATGATGGCTAAACTGTCATCCATGATGGAGAACGACTCCCACCCACTGCAGGACACTCTAACAACACTGGAGAGCTCCTTCAGCGACAGACTGCTTCACCCAAAGTGTGTGAAGGAACGATACCGCAGGTCCTTCCTTCCTGCAGCTGTCAGACTGTACAACCAGCAGTGCTCCCAGTAGACCTCTCCAAAACCCTCAACAGACTGCATTAAAATAACTGTGTTCACGTACACTGTGAAATTATTTTACTATATCCCATGTGCAATATCAATAATACTGTATATATATTTAACTGGGGTGAAGTGTAGGTGCAATATATCAATCTTTAAATCTGGTGTGTTAATGCTCACGTGCAATATAAATTTTTTCAACAACCATATGCAATATATTTTGTAGCACTACCATTCCTTACATTTCCCACTCCTTCTTACATTCAGCTGCTAGTTTCTGTTTCTGTACTTAACCGCCCAACTGTTCATAGTGTTCATAGTTTTTGTATATTACCGTTTATATTACTTGTTCATATTGTTTATTTGATATTTAATGTATATTGTTTCTTTTTACTGATGCCCTCTTCTGCTGCTGTAACGTGAATTTCCCCACTGCGGGACGAATAAAGGAAATCTTATCTTATCTTATCTTATCTTAACGACTGTTGTCGCTTCTGTAAAAAGAATTTAAAGATTGTTGACGTTTTCTCACATTCTTCACTCATCTGTGATAAAAGTAAATCTACACCTGTTGTTGTTCTTCTTCTATGGTTGTTTACGCTTGTTTCTCTACCAATCGTCACAGCGTTACTTTGTTAGTCCCGCCCTCTGACTCTATTCTTCACTGTGATTGGTCGACCAGTTTCAAGGAAATCTAGACAAAAGTATGACTTTTTTTTCTCAGAATTTTGTCTTTTTATTGGATGATTGTTACTTCATGTAACTTTGACATTTTATCACAATTTAGATTTTTTAATTTTGATTCATCAGACTCAGTGGGTTTTGTTCTGTGTTACAACTTAACAAGGTTTAGATGTATTGTGACTGGGTCTGGTGTTAGCCTAGTGTTGGCCTATTGTTCACCTAGTGTTTGCGTAGTGTTGGCCTAGTGTTCACTGATTGTTGGCTAGTGTTGGCCTCGTGTTTGCCCAGTGTTGGCTCAGTGATGGTCTAGTGTTGGCCATGGTGTTTGCCTAGTGTTGGCCTAGGGCACCACATTAACCAGTCCTGCCGGTCAATTTCAATTTTATTTTCAATTTTATTTATAAAGCCCTAAATCACAACAAAGTCGTGTCACAGGGCTTTACAAAAACATAATCAACTACAGAGATATATGAAAAGTCCCAAACGTCCCCTGTCCTTAGACCCTCCTTCTCGGCAAGGAAAAACTTCAAAACCCAGTGGGAAAAAGAAGAAATCTTGAGGAGAACCACATTGAAGGACCAACCATTGGGCCACATGTGGCCCTTAAGCTTTACTTTAGTCCAGGTCTGCTCTAGTTTATCTAATAACAATGTGTAGTTAAAATATTCTTCCTGGTTCATCAAGCAAATGTAAGATTTTCTTGTAACTATATCTTTTAAAGTAAAGTTTTTTGATCTTAATAGAGGGTCCTTATTCATTCCTGTAGGTGAAGAATCGATAAAAGTGTAGAAAACAGTCGGTAAAAGAAGGTCAGTGTCAGACGGCGCCTCACACCCCCTCAGCCTTTTTGATCAAACAGAGTTATCAAAGCACAGAAAGAGAAACGCAGACAGAAAGACAATACTCTGACAAACACACCTACGGCTATATCATTAAGATCCCAGTTATAAAAAGTTGATAATTAAAGACAGGTCTCAGAGGGCACTGGGAGATAATTGGCTTCCACAGCCGCGACACCTCGACCCACTTAACGACCAATAAGTTAATAAGGCTGACGGGCACATACCAGGAATCACACAATAACATCTTTCTTCAGACTTCGGGAAGATAATCCATGTATCTATGAGGTTGATGGTAATGTTTAAGGACCCTTAAATATGTGGCCCTTTGGGGGGGGGGGGTCACAATTTAAAACAACCAAACAGAAGTGTCACCTCAATAGGTGGGTTTACATGACAGTTTTTATTTCTGTTTAATTCCAAATAAAAGTTAGTTCTACATAAAATCACTGGTTTATTCCGATGTTAATTCCAAACTAGAAAAGGGCGCAAACCTCCACCAAGGCAGACCCCACCCCTTCGAATGAAGAGAGGTCTGCCAAGGTGGGAATGTTTTTGCCAGAGTTTGTCTGTCTGCCTGTTCATAAGATAACTCAAAAAGTTATGGATGGATCTTAATGAAAATTTCATGACGTGTTGAAAGTGCCGCAAGGAAAAATGACGATCCAGAAGAGATTTTTTTGAGTTGTCTCACTAACAGACAGACAGACAGGATCTTAAAGCCCAATTAACTAGAGTGGAATAGAGCTGTGTAAACACTTATTGAGAATTAACATGTCCATGTAAACACGAAGGAAATAGCTTTAATTCTGAATGACTTTATTCAGAATGAATCATTCTGAATTTCAAAGCAGCATGTAAACATATGGAATCACTTTGCTGTTTGTTTGAACCTACAGTGCGTTTGCATCAAGACACAAAAACTGCTCTTTTTGTTCGGGAATTCTGGGAAGTTTTGTCTGCCTTATGAAAGGATGATGATGATGGAACTTTCTGAGTCAATAACGCAGCACAAAGAACCAAACTAACGCCTTTTGATCCTGTTATGTGTTTTCAGAGCAGTACTGTGACTCTGTCCCTGAACATTTCCACTCTGTCACAACCTACGTGACTTCATCAGACTTTTCAGAGTCAAGTATTTGAAGGAATGGGCTTCGAAAAGGAAACGTTTGACTTTAAAATGCATATTAACCAAACATGCAGAACAGCCTTCTTTCACCTGCGCAACATTAGCCAAAATTAGGAATATTCTGTTTAAAACGACTGCAGAAAAAATTAATTCATGCATTTGTTACATCACGATTAGATTATTGTAACTCCTTACTTGTAGCGTGTCCTAAATATTCCCTAAAAAGCTTCAACTGGTTCAAAATGCAGCAGCAAGATTATTAACAGGATCAAATAGAAGAGAACACATCACCCCTGTGCTCCAAACCCTGACCCCTGACCCCTAACCCTATCACCCCTGTGCTCCAAACCCTGACCCCTGACCCCTAACCCTATCACCCCTGTGCTCCAAACCCTTCACTGGCTACCAGTTGAGTCTAGAATTAAATTTAAAATCCTCCTCCTTACATATAAAGCCATTAATGGTATGGGTTAGGGTTAGGGGTCAGAGGTTAATGGTATGGGCCCCTCTTACCGGAACAGTCTCTACATTTAAAATTAGGTTGAAAACATTCCTGTTTGAGAAAGCCTATGGTCAGGTTAGTTAAAAATTATGTGACTCATATATCATGTATACATGATGTATGAGTCACAGTTCAGTCTAGGCTGCCCTAGGAGTTAGAATGCTGGGGGAAGTACAGACACTGAGTTCTTTCTTCTCTTTTTCTTCCTCACACCTGTTTCTGTCATTTTTATAACATATCTTTCATACCAAGTCTGTTCATGACTAGTCACCTGGTGTCCCCTTTACCCCCTCCCCCCCCTGGGGGGAGTGGTGGCTCTCCTGACAGTGTCTGCACTGGAGCCATGGACGACAGGATCTGCAGTGTCTCGCCTGTGCTGACCTGTGACCCCGGACCCCCGCCCCTGCCTGTCTGGACCAGCTCCCCCTCCTTCATTTATACATGGACGTTCATCTATAGTCTGTCCATCCATGGGAGTGGATCTGTCCTTCAATGTGGTTCTCCTCAAGATTTCTTCTTTTTCCCACTGGGTTTGGAAGTTTTTTCTTGCCGAGAAGGAGGGTCTAAGGACAGGGGGAGGGTCTAAGGACAGGGGGAGGGTCTAAGGACAGGGGGAGGGTCTAAGGACAGGGGATGCTTGGGACTGTTCATGTATCTCTGTAGTTGATTGTGTTTTTTTAAAGCCCTGTGAGACGACTTTGTTGTGATTTAGGGCTTTATAAATAAAATTTAATTGAATTGTATGTGAAGAGCGGACGTGTGAAGGCTTTGTGGGTTGACAGAAAATAAGTAATTTTTGTGATTAAGTACTCATTGAGGTTTCAAGTTTACTTGAAATGTTAAGGATTACAAAGTGTGTATTTAAAAGAGCTTGTATTGTATTTTTAATTTTTTTTACAACCACAGACTGTTGTTATATGAAGTTTGTCAAAGAATCTTTGAAGATGTTCAGTAACATCCAAATGTTAGTTTACATCCTGGGGTTGTACACCATCTAACCTGTGAGGTGGGGTGTGCACTTGAGGGTTTGTCTTTTTTTTGTGTGTGTCATGTGTTCTTGTGTGCTTGTATTTTATACGATCATGCACTGTTATTTGAAAATGTTTGTCAAGTTTACTTGAAATGTTATAGATTGTATTAGTTTAAAGTTTTTCATGCTTAACTAATGCGAAATAGTGTATAGCTGTTATAAAATGTTGCCGTAAAGTTTAGTCTATTCACATTCTGCACTGGACAATGGACTATTACAGTCCCCTCTACTGTCTGTGTGGTGTGTCCCCTCTACTGTCTGTGCGGAGTGTCCCCTCTGCTCTACTGTCTGTGTGGAGTGTCCCCTCTACTCTGTGCGGTGTGATGTGTCCCCTCTACTCTGTGCGGTGTGATGTGTCCCCTCTACTGTCTGTGCGGAGTGTCCCCTCTGCTCTACTGTCTGTGTGGAGTGTCCCCTCTACTGTCTGTGTGGAGTGTCCCCTCTGCTGTCTGTGTGCATTGTCCCCTCTGCTCTACTGTCTGTGTGGAGTGTCCCCTCTACGGTATGTGTGGAGTGTCCCCTCTACGGTCTGTGGGGAGTGTCCCCTCAACTGTCTGTATGGAGTGTCCCCTCTACGGTCTGTGTGGAGTGTCCCCTCTACGGTCTGTGTGGAGTGTCCCCTCTACGGTCTGTGTGGAGTGTCCCCTCTACGGTCTGTGTGGAGTGTCCCCTCTACTGTCTGTGTGGAGTGTCCCCTCTACTGTCTGTGTGGAGTGTCCCCTCTACGGTCTGTGTGGAGTGTCCCCTCTACTGTCTGTGTGGAGTGTCCCCTCTACTGTCTTTGTGGAAGTTTAATAAAGTTAATATTAATAAGTAACCATAGAATGACTCCTTTAATAAAATGACAGTCATTTAGTTTTTCAGTTTGTTCTTTTTCTTATGACACACATTCATCAGTTTGTGTGTGTGTGTCTGTGTGTGTGTGTCTGTGTGTGTGTGTGTGTGTGTGTGTGTGCGTAAAGTTAAAGTTAATGTTCATGTTAAAGTTAAAGTAGGTGAATTTATTTTGCCTGTTGAGGTGAAAAGATGTAATGATAATAACATAATAACTCTATTAATAATAAAGATATTTAAGTATATATAAATGAAAACAAATATGTTTAAAATGTTTAATAAATAATCAGGCAAACACACAGACAGACACATATACACACAGACAGACACATATACACACAGACAGACACATATACACACAGACAGACACATATACACACAGACAGACACATATACACACAGACAGACAGACAAACACACAGACAGACAGATGTTTTCAGAGGAGGCTCATTATCCTACTCTACTAAAGAACAAACCATTGTAACTAAATGTGAGCTGTATTTTATCCAATAAGTTTTCCTTTCAACAGTTTTAATGTCAGGGTTTTAATGTTATGACACAACAACACAAGCACAGATCTGACGCCACTTCTGTCTGCTGTTTATAGGATCCCAGAGATGTTCTGCCAAGGCTTTTTTAGAGGACAAAATCCTTTTTCAGTATCACAGATTAGATGCCTCTCTCTAATTCCCATCTGTGCTGAAATGCCACTGAAAATGCCCTTCAGAGGTCGCACTATTTGAAGATTATAATTAAATGGAGATGAACTTTAGGCCAAAAATATGGTAAAATATCAAGGCAGAGGGGTCTCTTTTTTTGTGGAGCCATTTTTGGGAGAAAGTGCAGGTAGAAGTTGGAGTGAATCATTGGAGGTAAAAGCACAGCATTGGCTTTAATGAGGCCGTTAATGAGTGAAATTAATGTGTTTCCCTTTATTTCTAATGAGAAATCCATCGTAATTGCTTCTAATTTCCGAGTATTATTCACACCGGCGGCGCTTTACACCTTGTCCTCTTCCCAACAGCATCCAAAACACATGTATACTTATAGATTTGTGAAAATATACTACAACCCTTATGAAACAAACATATATTTCTCCATATGCTGATTGTAAATATATTACTGCCTGAAATTGAACAGAAAAATATATGTATATAATATAAATAAAATATATTGTGTTAATACATTATAATATAGTTAAAAATACATAAGGAATAGTTGCTTTCTATATAGACATACATGAGACATATGACAATATATATACTTATATATATTTAGTAAAACACTTAATATCCTCCTGACACCCAAGAAAATGAAAGTGTATGACTAAATATATGTCATTATATATGTAGTCATACAATATATGTGCAAAGAAGTTGAACTATCTGTAAAAATATAGGTCAGCTTTTGTCTTCAGTGTAATATATGTTTTAGATTTGTTAATATATTATCAAATCATACAGTATATTGGACAATATATGCACTACTTTTCCATATATGTCTGAATTTTACACACTATATTTTAGTTTGATAAGGGATACTACATTTTCAACAACAGACGGGAACAGGAACACAAATTAAAAAACACAAAAAAGTAGTTTCAGAGTCAAATACAGAGTGACAACTCACCACATAAGTTATCTGACTCTTTGGATGAATTTATGAAATGCAAAAAATACAATAAAATATAAATCCTTTTGGTTCATGTTCCACATTCACACCAATTCAGTCTCATAAATAATAACCTATAAATATTCACAAGTAAAAATGTCTGACAACCACAAGAGGGCACTGTTGAACATGAGCATGTTCTTTATGCTCTACTTATCTGAATAACTGGTAATATGCTACGTTAGCATACCAGGCATCTTCTCAGTACATTGAATGTGTTACATTAGCATACCGTAATTTCCCATAGGTAGTGCATTATATGCAACTTTGTTTGTTTTTTTACTATTGTTTGTCACTTAGTGTAGCTTTAACAAAGGTTTAAATGTCTCGTCTCATCATCTGAACCCGCTTTATTCTCACTAGGGTCATAATGAGTGTTTATTCCTCATGTTTTGATCCTGTTGTGTATGATTGGTCTGGTTGTTGGTATCTGTCTGCCGTCTGTCCCCTTTTGGTATTGGCTTCTGATTCCTGACACTGGAACTGGTAAAACTGCAGAGCCTCTGGCAGATCCCGTTGCTTGGACTGATCGCCTGGTTTGACCTTCACTTGTTTTCTGGTGACGTCTTGTGGATTTTGATTTACCTTGTTGGATTTTTGGTTTTGACCCTCTGCCTGCCTTGTGACATGTTTTCCGCCCCTCAGTTGCCGGGTTGATGAGACGACATCAAAGGATCAACTTGTCATGAGGGGTGAGGTGAAGAGAGGACTCAGATGCTCAGGGCTGAAGGGAGAACAGATTTAATAACAAAACCAAAATAAAGACAAGACACAGACTAAACACAAACACCTGGGGACAGTCCGTGGTGGTGATGAAATATCCGGGTTATGGTGACAGCGGTGATAGGTAGAGTGTCCGGGTTATGGAGGTGACACTGCACCGGCAGCTGCAGCCTCACTGCTTATAGAGTTACAGATCAGCAACGGCTTGCAGCTGCGCGGTGCGGGACAGGTGATCTGGACTGGATCTGGGACAAAGGTTGAGCCTGGAGAGGAGAAGATCTGGGGCAAAGGTCGTGGCAGGTTGTGACACAACTGAACGACATTAATAAATAATTAATAATTGACTTAATAAATATCTTCAAACTAAACTGTCTCCTCTTTACAGTAAAGACGTCTTCTGAATCAGAGGCGTCACAGACATTTAAAATGTGGGGGTGTTCTAGGTTGTGGCACATGAGCAAAATATTCTGAATCTATCATCGGAAATTTAATAAACAATTATACATTAATGGTTAAATTTTATATTAAAAAAATAATATATGGCCAAAAAAAATAACAAAAATATGTTTTCCTCAATTAAACATTTATTCAATTCAAAATTCTGAGATAAAAAAAATCTAAATTATGAGATAAAAAGTAAAAATCATGAGATAAAAATTTGACATAAATTTGGATTAAAAAAATCTGACACTGATTTTACAGACACTGTACCTCTTTTTTCAGGGTAGACGACTAAAACTATGTTCCTCAGGGGGAACATCACTGTCTTAGAGTAAATGTCACAGAACAAGACATAGTTTAATTAACTTAGTTTAACAATGGCATCATTTCTCATTACTTACTGGTTGACTGTTTGCTAACACCGCGAAGAAGAGCTGTTTACATTTCGGCTGGCGAACTGAGGTGCGCTTCATTTACATATGCTGTTGTGCCGCCCGGGCGGGTAAACAGTTTAAAGTTTAAACCATAGATATTATAACAGTAACAGTTTATCCTGAAATAAAAAGTAGGTGAGACCAAATCTTCATCTGTTTCCTGGATCCAGTAACGATACAAAAGATAAACTCATCTGGTTTGAGAAGTGGGGGTGTCGCAACAACCCCAACCCCCACGGCTGCGACGCCCATGTTCTGAATCCAGAGGTCCATGTGTGTAGACCAGTAACTGTGGACACACTATCTGAGGACATGAAGACCTCAGGACACTTGGGTTAGTCTTTAGGGACCCTCTACTTACTAAAACTGAAGTGTGATGTCGTTTAAACTTTAGAAGAGTTAGTCTGAAAATAGAGAAAAATAATAGAGAAAATGTTCTAATCACTTCCATGTGAACAGAGTTTAGATCAAAACAACAAAATATTAATTTGTTAATGTTCATCCAAATGATATCATTTTAAACTTAACTATATGTATGAACTCCTGATCATCTAAAACAGTGGTTCTCAAATGGGGGCACGTGAAGCTTCTCAAAATTATTGAAAAAAAAAAATACTCTAAGTACTGTATTTTCCACACAAAAACTGATATAAGTTTCTATTTACTAAATCAGACACTGTTCCTCTTTTTTCTTCCATAAATGTTATGTCCATGTCAGGGGGTACTGGACTAAAAATCTGTTCTCAGAAGGAACATCAGTGAACACAGTTTGAAAACCACCAAACTAAAAAATGAGCTAAACTTATTTTCACTGCAGATAATTCCTTTAAATAAGATAAATAGGTATAAGTCTGGTATGTGTTGTCCTGTAGTGTGGTTTAGTCATGTACTGTAGAATTCCTTTGTCAGATAAATGACATTATGGAAATTAAAGTGGTTGCATATATAAAGTTTTAAATCAACATAACTTGTCAAGCAAAGACGTTCATACATAAACCATGAGTCATCATAAAATTCTCATTTTAATGTCAAAGGGTGTTTGAAAATCATCCATAATCTGCAGTAGATTTGAAGATACAAGTACATTTACACAATTATTATGCTTGGAATGAGCCAAGGAATTACAATCATATTGATTGTAATTCAGTTTCCCTTAAATATATTCAGCCATGCATATTCAGAAAGCCTCAGGGTACGAGTCCTTAAAGAAAAACATGTCACATCTACCTGTGACTTCCTGTTATGTGTACATGTACAAGTTCAACCACATTAGTTTTCTTTCAATCCTGTTTGATACCAAAAAATGGAGAAAAGTGGAAATAAAAAAAAAACTGAAATAGAGAAAATGTTTTGTCATTTTGTGTCATGACTTGGCTCATTCATCCTCAAAAAAGTTATGCCCTATCCTTCCATTTGAAGGGGTAAGGGGTACGGGTAGGGCCAATGGGTGAAATGGAATTCAGCCTTAATCACAGGTGTAGAAGTGGATGGTAACAGAAATTTAAAGTGGTGCCTGAATTCTAACCAAACCTTAAGACAGAACGACACCACAGGATTGAGTGTTAATTTAGAGATTCAACAGTTGGGAAGTAAGCTTACCCTAACGCTTCAAACACAGCTGTAAGGGGCGGGGCTTGAACTGGGACACCCCTTCATCCCTCACCTTCGCCATCAGTTCACTCCACCAGTTATTACGTAACTAAAAACCACAGCTTTAACCACAACTGAACTAACATGTCTGCTGTTGTAGGTGTGACCTTTAACCCTAACATCCACCCATTACTACACCTTTAATATCTGTGTCCAATCACAGTACTTCTATACATCCACCCATTACTACACCTTTAATATCTGTGTACAATCACAGTACTTCTATACATCCACCCATTACTACACCTTTAATATCTGTGTACAATCACAGTACTTCTATACATCCACCCATTACTACACCTTTAATATCTGTGTACAATCACAGTACTTCTATACATCCACCCATTACTACACCTTTAATATCTGTGTACAATCACAGTACTTCTATACATCCACCCATTACTACACCTTTAATATCTGTGTACAATCACAGTACTTCTACACATCCACCCATTACTACACCTTTAATATCTGTGTACAATCACAGTACTTCTACACATCCACCCATTACTACACCTTTAATATCTGTGTCCAATCACAGTACTTCTATACATCCACCCATTACTACACCTTTAATACCTGTGTACAATCACAGTACTTCTATACATCCACCCATTACTACACCTTTAATACCTGTGTACAATCACAGTACTTCTACACATCCACCCATTACTACACCTTTAAATAGAGATTTTATTTTCATGTGCGTTTTAATTAAAAATACTACATTTATGTACTTCTGTTGTAGATGCCACCATTCTTTAAAGTATTCTCATTGTATTGTAGTATATTCGTACCCTTCTGTCTGCTTCTGCTTCCCTGACCCCTCTGCCTTAATCTTAACTGACACACTCCACCCACATTTATTAGTTTTTTGTTGCTTATTTTATTCATCTTTCTACATTTTGTTTTGTACTTTATTATTTTTCTTCACTTTTGTTGTGTTTGTGTCATTTTAGTTCATTTTTGGTGTAATTTTTGTTTATGATATTTATTATCCTGCAAATATTTCTGTACAAACTGAACATTTTGTCTCTATAGTGGCTGTTAAATGAAAGTGTGCACTGTCAGATGTTTTTCAGCAGGACGGCTCAGGGAGTGTATGTGAGTGCAGGTTAGTGCTAAAAGCAGCTGTTGAATGTTAAGTGTTTGTCTGCCTGTGGTTCACTCACATTAATTCTCTACACTTAATAATGTGGTCAAAGCTGCATCCACATGGGGTCACTGCAGCATGTGAAGTCAACTAGTCTGAGAACACTGAAGGAAAACACTTAAGTATGGAATATGTTCATGGAGTCAAACACAGGAAGACTTGATATATGTGATTAAATATATATATTATATTATAAACAAATGGACTTAAAGGTTTTCCGTGAGGTATGGTATGGTATGGTATGGTATGGTATGGTATGGTATGGTATGGTAAAGTGAGGTGAGGTAAGGTAAGGTAAAGTGGGGTGAGGTAAGGTAAGGTAAGGTAAAGTGGGGTGAGGTGAGGTGAGGTAAGGTAAAGTGGGGTGAGGTGAGGTGAGGTAAGGTAAGGTAAGGTAAAGTGGGGTGAGGTAAGGTAAGGTAAGGTAAAGTGGGGTGAGGTGAGGTGAGGTAAGGTAAAGTGGGGTGAGGTGAGGTGAGGTAAGGTAAGGTAAGGTAAAGTGGGGTGAGGTGAGGTGAGGTAAGGTAAAGTGGGGTGAGGTGAGGTGAGGTGAGGTAAGGTAAGGTAAGGTAAAGTGGGGTGAGGTGAGGTGAGGTAAGGTAAAGTGGGGTGAGGTGAGGTGAGGTAAGGTAAGGTAAGGTAAAGTGGGGTGAGGTGAGGTGAGGTAAGGTAAAGTGGGGTGAGGTGAGGTGAGGTGAGGTAAGGTAAGGTAAGGTAAAGTGGGGTGAGGTGAGGTGAGGTAAGGTAAAGTGGGGTGAGGTGAGGTGAGGTGAGGTAAGGTAAGGTAAGGTAAAGTGGGGTGAGGTGAGGTGAGGTAAGGTAAAGTGGGGTGAGGTAAGGTAAGGTAAGGTAAAGTGGGGTGAGGTGAGGTGAGGTAAGGTAAAGTGGGGTGAGGTGAGGTGAGGTGAGGTAAGGTAAGGTAAGGTAAAGTGGGGTGAGGTGAGGTGAGGTAAGGTAAAGTGGGGTGAGGTGAGGTGAGGTGAGGTAAGGTAAGGTAAGGTAAAGTGGGGTGAGGTGAGGTGAGGTAAGGTAAAGTGGGGTGAGGTCAGGTCAGGTCAGGTAAGGTAAGGTAAGGTAAAGTGAGGTGAGGTGAGGTGAGGTAAAGGAAGGGAAGGTAAAGTAAGGTAAGGTAAGATAAGGTGTTGCACCTGCTAACACTGCCCAACAACTGATGAAAGGAGTTTGAGGAGATGCACAGAATTTTTTTTTTTAATTAACTAAAATTAACAAAATATTCAGTACAATTAAGAAAAATGAACAAAATAATCAATGATCGTTGTCACTGCTAACAGCTATGTGCCTTATCAAAATACTTTCATCAGTTGTTGGGCAGTGTTAGCTGCTGCTACGTGCAGGTGCACAGCTGTTAGCAGTGACAACGCTACCGCATTGATCACTATTGAGAGAAAGTAGCTCCAAGCAATTACGAGGTGTGAGTTTTTGTTCAGTGATGGTTTTGTTATATAAATATGTTGGGAAAGTTGACCTTAATTAGGAACTAGTTCAAAGTTCAGTTCTAGTTAGTCAATATGAATTAGTTCAGTTCATCGTTCATTCTTCCAAATTATCAACTAGAAGTTCATGGATCCCAAAATGAACTTTTTCGTTCTTTTTTGTGTTATTATTGTAAACGTATTGTTAACCATTTCTGACGTTATCCTGTAGTAAAAAAATCAGGGGAAAATTCCGCCCCATCCAGGGCGAAAGTAAGTACCTTACCCCAGGGTTAACTTCCCTCTCACAAGGAGCGGTTTCAGTGAGTTTCGTTTTCAATGTTTATTTCCAAGAACGGGACAACACCTGCTCCGGTCGCCGGTCACACTCTGTACATTTAACTCTTTTTCTCCACTCCCAAAAACTCTCTGTACCCCCCGCTCTTTCTCTCTCGCTGCTCCGCCTAAAACGCTTCTCATTGGCTATTCCACAACATTATGTTGCCGACATTAGTTCAGAATAATACAAAAACGACATCTATGATAATGCTGTGTTTTGATCCAATTTTATTCCTTATAGGACTCAATAATTACAACGTGATAAGAACGAAATGTGAACTAAATATGAGCACAGTTCAATAAATGACAGAATAACCACCTTCACAACTTCCCGTTCATTTGGCAAAAGTGAACGAATCGTTCACGTTCATTAAAAATATGATATAGTTCGTGAACGATCATTCAATGAACGCGTTCAGGTACAATACTGTAAATCACTAATTCCATCGCATACTGTTTTGAGAAGAAACAAGTTTTATTTTGTTGACCCCAGGAAACCTGCCGGGACTACTTTGGCTTTGACCAAAACTGGACCAGAACTGGGCTCACAGGACACTGTGGGGGGTAAGTCAGTGTGGGTGCACCAGAGTAAAGGGGCGGAGTCAGAGTAGAGGGGCGGAGTCACTGTGGGTGCACCAGAGTAAAGGGGCTGATGACAAACCCATTGTGTCATGCTCTACATGTGCTTCTGGGGTTAAATGCAGGATTTATTGGCTGTACATCAGTTCCTCCACCACTACTGTAATATGCATATTGGCAAATGATGATTGATGTTGTTTTATAACTGAAATAAGGTCCACATCATAAAAAGACAGCTTCTCCTTCAATGTTCAGACAAACAATGGTCAGCCCAAACCAACGAGACAACATCATGCACCTTCCTTGTGTTAAAATCCTGCCTAAAATACACTGGATGAATGCACACAGCAGCAGACACAAACTCCCACATACTTCATGTTATTACTATTCTCTATTTTTCCTCTTTTGTCGCCACAGAACAGACAGTTCACACCATTTGGGACTGGATATTTTACCTGTTCATTCATGTCTAATAGATACAAGCTGGAGTTCCTGTTCATTACAACTGTTTACATTTAACTGTCAAACAACAACAACCACATGGAAGAAGACTTGTGGGGATTTCATACTGAAATGTAGTTTAGCTTTGCCTAGCCTAGCCTAGCCTAGCGGTGCTTCATAGTCAGGGGAGGTGGGGCTAAAATGTAGTCTTTCAAATGCAATAGGACGGTACTACAACCAATCAGTGTAATCTTTAGGATGACGTAGTTAGAGCGCCTGAAAGTTGACGGAAGAGTACGGAGAAAGTTAGGAATGACTAAACAAAATGGTGGATTATGGAGCTGAACGACTGTTGTCGCTTCTGTAAAAAGAATTTAAAGATTGTTGACGTTTTCTCACATTCTTCACTCATCTGTGATAAAAGGAAATCTACACCTGTTGTTGTTCTTCTTCTATGGTTGTTTACACTTGTTTCTCTACCAATCGTCACAGCGTCACTTTGTTAGGCCCGCCCTCTGACTCTATACTTCACTGTGATTGGTCGACCAGTTTCAGGGAAATCTAGACAAAAGTTACACATTGAGTGAAACTAGGCTACTACGATAGAACATTAGATTTACTGATGCTAGGAGGAGCTAGCGTGGCTAGCGGGTTGGTTCGGGTATTTTTTTTTCGTCGGAAAACGGGTCGGATACGGGTTTGAACATGATGGGTACGGGCGGTTGTGGTATGTCAAAATCAGAACCATGCAGGGCTCTGATTAGATTTACTGATGCTAGGAGGAGCTAGTGTGGCTAGGCTACTACGATAGAACATAAGATTTACTGATGCTAGGAGGAGCTAGTGTGGCTAGGCTACTACGATAGAACATTAGATTTACTGATGCTAGGAGGAGCTAGCGTGGCTAGGCTACTACGATAGAACACTAGATTTACTGATGCTAGGAGGAGCTACGTGGCTAGGTGACTATGATAGAACATTAGATTTACTGATGCTAGGAGGAGCTAGCGTGGCTAGGTGACTACGATACAACATTAGATTTACTGACGCTAGGAGGAGCTAGTGTGGCTAGGCTACTACGATAGAACATTAGATTTACTGACACTAGGAGGAGCTAGCGTGGCGAGGCTACTACGATAGAACATTAGATTTACTTACATTAGGAGGAGCTAGCGTGGCTAGGCTACTATGATATAGACATTTCTGATATGTTTTTCAGTTCTGTTGCTATCGCCAACCGTTCAGTCACTGGACGACCCACAGCCATCCTATTGTCTGGGTATGTCTGGGACACATGGCTCTGGACAGGATTATATGTTTTGTGGTTGACTTTTCTTTGTAATCCTTTGTTAACTTTTCTTTGTTGAACTTGGCTCCTGGTAGAAGACAAGTGTTTCTGTGGGAGGAGAGGAGAGAAGCCTGAGGAAAAACAAATGAACCAAACCAGAAGACAGAAGAAATGTAAGAACAGGTCGGTGAATAATGAGTGGAAAGAAGAGGAAAGGCAGGAATGAGATGCAAGGAGAGGAGGACAAGAGAGAGAGAGAGCAGGAGGAGGAGGAGGAGGAGGACGACGATGACGATGACGAAGAAGTGAGTGGGTGTGAGATGCCTTCCAGTTTCCGATTTTCTCACCCTGCAGGAGAGAGACCGCAATTAGGATTCTTCTCTTCCTGTGTATGTATTCCTGTCTTTATGGGGACATTGATATGTTTACAGTCACACTATGGGGACAGAAATTAAGGCCCCTATGAGGGTAAAATATAAATAAAGTACCCCTTGTGTACGTGTGAAATATACAAATTCATGTCAATGATGTCCTCAATAAAAACATGAACTTTTTTTTTTCCTGGATGTCCCCATAAAGCATGAGGAAAAATAGATCCAAAGCAAAATATATATTTTTCAAAGGTGTCAAGATGTGAAACCTTGAAGATTTAAAAAAAAAAAAATATATATATATATATATATATATATATATATATATATATATATATATATATATATATATATATATATATATATATATATATATATATTATTTAACCCTCGTGCGGCTCACAAATGTGCCTTTTCATACGTATTGTATGGTGCCATTGCTTACTACTGAACACAGTAAAATATCCTTGGGGAGTGATGAGTCTAAGGAACTGAACTTTGGAATCTGGGTCTTTAAGACCCGATTGTAGGACACAGCCTGTGCACCTTGTACGAAGGACCGCACAAGGGTTAATTACTTATATTTTGTATTTTAAATTAATGTTATTTTTTGTTGAATTTAATTGGAATATATATATATATATATATAATGTAAATATTTTGTACAACAAAATACACATTTGTCAGTGCTCATCCAAATGGTGTGAAGTTTTAATGTTAACTATATGAACTACACTGACAGTTGTTAAAAACTTTGAGGGGAAAAGTTGTGGAACAGTTTTTATTATCTTGCCACAAGACAAATTTTCTATTAACAGAAAATAACAATGATATATCAGCAACAATAACATTAAAAAACAAGTGTCCAAAACGACTTCAGTCAACAAAGAAAAGCCAAAAACATGGCGACTGTCAAAAACAGTTTTACTCCAGTCAGTAGCGGGTGTGACCACCGTTAGCGTTTCTACAGCCAGTAATGCGCTGACGCATGCTCCTCACTAGGTGCCATATTCTGTCCTGGGGCATCTGGAGCCAACCCTCCTGCAGGGCCTGGATCAGTTGTTGCCTATTCTGAGGCTGGGGAACCCGATTGGCCACTTGACTACCAAGTTGATCCCATAGGTGCTCAATCGGGTTAAAATCTGGCCATTATGCAGGCCAGGGTAGCACATTCACCACCTGTGCCTGCAAGAATGCCTGCATCACACGTGCGGTACGTGGACGGGCGTTCTCCTGTTGGAACACCCCCAGGTCTTGGTGACGCTGTAGGAATGGGAGGACATGTGGCTGCAGGATCTGGTCGATGTAGCGCTGTGCAGTGGTGTTGCCTTCCACAACCACCAGATCTGTTCCATGGTTAGCCCACATTCCTGCCCACACCATCACACTGGCAACTGGATGTGGATTGCCCTGGCTGACACAGCACTGGGCGTAGCGTTCTCCACGTCGACGCCACACACGTTCCCGACCATCTGGGCGACCAAGACAAAACAGACTCATCGAAGAACAGCACACCAGACCAGCATTGATGAGTCCACTGGAGATGTTGTCTAGCCCACTCCAGCCGCCTCGGACGTCGTTGGTGAGTCAGGATATTGGCCCAAAAAGGCCTTCGGGCCTGCAGATTGTTCTCTCGCAATCACCGACGCACAGTTGGGCTGCTGATCCTGGGGGCGTGTCTACCAGGTGTGTCACGTGCTGTGCGGCTGACGGTCTGGAATCAATCCCTCAGGTGCTGCACACAGATATGCTGATGTTGGTCAGGTGTGGTGACTCTCTCACGACCCGGGCTTGGTCGGTCGTCAACGGTGCCTGTAGTGGTGTGACGACCCACCAAATTACGGACACAGTGGGTTGACTACAGTCTCCCACTTGACTGTAGGTCAAGCCCGCCTGCACCATCCCTCAGGCCCTCAGTCTTTTTTCGTGTGTGACCCGTGGCATTTTGGGTGTCCTTCTGTTCTCCCATATATGGACTTTCCACGACACTCCTTCATTTGTACACTTTTCTCCAATAAGCCCCCAGATCTGCAGTCAGTCGTGACCAGGATGAAACTCATCAATGTGAAGCAAACTCACACAACCCACAAACAAACAAAACAAATGAAAAAATCCTCTGTCCTATAAAGACTGCAAAAATTCAAAACTTGTCCCTCAAAGTTTTTAATGACTGTCAGTATACTACATGTGTATGTACTACATGTGTATGTACTACATGTGTATGTATTACATGTGTATGTACTACATGTGTATGTATTACATGTGTATGTACTACATGTGTATGTATTACATGTGTATGTACTACATGTGTATGTATTACATGTGTATGTACTACATGTGTATGTATTACATGTGTATGTACTACATGTGTATGTACTACATGTGTATGTACTACATGTGTATGTACTACATGTGTATGTACTACATGTGTATGTATTACATGTGTATGTACTACATGTGTATGTATTACATGTGTATGTACTATATGTATGTACTATATGTGTATGTACTACATGTATATACTACATGTGTAGTACAGTTTTTTCTGCTTAATTAAATATTATTTTATCCATAGCAAAAAAAATTTATTTTTTACTTTATTACAGTTCAGAAATTATACGTTTTTATTTTGCTTCAGTAAAGCGGTTGCAGTACTAGCAGTACTTTACCAGAGTATTTAGAACACCAGTAGTTGTACTTCTACTGTAGTACAGAATGTGAGTACTTTTACCACCTCTGGCTTTTATCACATCATTCACCTGCTTCCTCCAATATTCACTCCAGAAAAACACAACAGACGCACAGTTGAAAATAAAAACACACACAGTATCTGAAATTATTGTGAATTACCAATAATCTATCGATAATGTTGATCCTTAACCCAGTGATCTATAGATAATATTGTTTCTGTGTGAACAGGACACTACACCCAGTGGAAAGTCTCCAGAGTTTTGGAACAGTTGCCAACATTGTCACAGCTGATCTTCGGGATGGACCCAAAGCATTTTGGTTCAATGACTTGGTTGACTTTACAGGTCAAGCAACTTTTATAAAACCTGAAAATGACACCAAACACATTTCCTTTTGTTACGGTGCCCTTCCTCTTCTTCTTCATCTTGCTCTTCCTCTTCTTCTTCCTCTTCCTCTTCTTCTTGCTCTTCCTCTTCTTCTTCCTCTTCTTCCGGGAGTAGGGTGTTTTGAGGAGAGGGAGAGAGACACTGTGCGATTGTTCACTTTTTCACTCTTTTTCATTGTTTTTCATTCTTTATTCTTTACATGGTGATAGTGGTGGTGGGATAAAGTGTTTATTGTTCATTTAGTGGTGTTATTTTAGTAAACGGGTGGTGGTTTTTACACTTTTACAGAACAAACCTGGTCTACGGGGTGGTGTCCAGTCCTCTCACTTTGCTGTCGCGCAGACACGGCATCAGGCTCAGTGCTGGGTCTGCGTGGGTCGTCGCTTTAGCTGTGGGGGATATTATTCGTCACGGATCAATAAAATCCACCGCTCGCATGAACAAGGCCGTGGTCCTGTTTTTGGAGCAGGTTGACCAGGTGAATCAGCTGGTGGAGGCGGGGCTCACCGTTAATGGGTTGTACGAGCAGGTATTCCCTCTCCTTCAGCCTGCAACACGGGTCATTCTTTCGAACGTGCCCCCCTTCGTAAGTGACAATTTCCTGGTTGACCAACTGTCTAAGCACGGTAGGGTGATTTCCCCCATCAGGAAAATCCTGTCTGGGTGCAAGTCACCTCTACTGAAGCATGCAGTGTCCCACCAAAGACAGCTGTTTATGATCGTGAACAACAGGGCGGAGGAGTTCAACTGCGGGTTCATGGTAAGAGTCGAAAATTTTGACTATATGTTGTTCGCCACGTCCTGTCAAAATAAGTGTTTTGGCTGAGGTGAGGAAGGACACCTCGCCAAAGCATGTCCGAACCGTGCGGCCCCGGGGCTGCGGGGCTCCGCCGGGGGGGTGGCGGCTCTCGGGGGGCTGCCGCCGTGGCCACTCCAGCATGGGCTGCGGTCCCTGCAGTTCCGGCGCGAGCCAGAGCTGGTGCTCCCGCCCTGATTCCATCTGCGGCCACTCCGGCGTGGGCCGGTGGTGGTGGTCCGTTGCCGGCGGTTGTGGCTGCCGCTTCCCCAGGTCGGCCCGTCCCCGCGGCCCAGCACCAGGCACCCCCTGCGGCTATAACGCGAAGCGCTAAGGTGTGTGAGCAACAGGTGGAGGAAATGCATGTGGGTGAAAACACTGAGGTGAGGAGAGAAGGTGATGGTGGAGGGAAAATGGAAAAAAATGAAAAAATTAAACAAAAAAAGGTGGGGGAGGGGGGAAGAGAAGGGTGGAATGGGAGCGGGGAACACAAGGGTGGAGGAGATAGGTAATGTGGGTGATGGGACCAGCAGAATAGAAGGGGCAGGTGGGATAGAGGGAGAGAAGGGTGAGTTAACTGGGAGTGTAGGTGACACAGGGGTGATATGTGAGACTGAGAAAGTGACTGAAAGTTTGTGTGAGTCAGGTGAGGCTGGAGGAGGGAGTGAGAGTGTGTGCGAGGCTGGAGGAGTGAGTGAGAGCGTGTGTGAGGCTGGAGGAGTGAGTGAGAGTGTGTGCGAGACTAGAGGAGTGAGTGAGAGTGTGTGTGCGGCTGGAGGAGTGAGTGAGAGTGTGTGTGAGGCTGGAGGAGTGAGTGAGAGTGTGTGTGCGGCTGGAGGAGTGAGTGAGAGTGTGTGTGCGACAGGCGAGGTAGAGGAGTGTGAGGGAGAGAGCAGGGGCGGTGAGTGTAGGTACAACTCTTGGGGCTGCAGTGTTGGAGGGAAGCTGGGAGGTTGTGCCGGTAAAGCAACGGAGAAGCAAGAGAAAAAACATAAATATAGAATTGGGAAATAACAAAGCTGGGAGGATGGAGGAGGCAGTGGGTGAATCCAGTGACTCAGATGAAGAACTCTCTGACAGCAGTGACCTGTCATTATCCCAGGTCACTGCTAGTCAAACAACACATATTCAGAGAAAATGATCAAAAACTTTTTAGAACAAACAAAAAGAGTAAAAAGATTAAACATGGCACTACATTTCCCAAACATACTCGGTTTTTATTCACCCAGACACATAATAAAACACAAAGCAACATCAGAACTCACCACACAAGAAATATACAGATTAAACAAACATCTAGTAAAAGTGAGAAAACAACTTAAGTTTTAATGATGTTGTGTTTATTTTTATTTTTTTGTGTTTTTATATTTCTTATTTTATTAACTATGTCATGTTTTAAAATAGGAACTTTGAATGTGAACGGTGCCAGAGAAACAAGAAAGAGGGCACTGGTCTTTGAGACAGAGAGGGTGAAGCGGATCTGGTTAGGGTTAGGGTTAGAACCAGTCTCAGTCTGTCGCTGTAACATCAGGTTCAGACTGAGGCTGGAATTCGCTTTTTACACAATAACCAATGATTTGAACAGTTTTAAAAACATTTGGGCTTTTAATAAGACATTATTCACTGTACAAGATAATATGCTTGTTTTTACTGATTGCCTCTCTGGCTAAACATGTTCACCTTTTGGTTTTGTATTGTTTGAAATTTATGCTTTTATTTTTTTACAATCACAGAACACTATTTATTTATTGTATATGTGAATAAATAAATGTGAATAAATGTGGTTATAAAAATAAAAAAAAAATCTTCCCCTTCTTCTTCGTCTTGCTCTTCCTCTTCGTCTTCCTCTTCCTCTTCTTCTTCCTCTTTGTCTTCTTCTTCTTCATCTTCGTCTTGGTCTTCCTCTTCGTCTTCTTCTTCCTCTTCTTCTTCGTCTTTCTCTTCCTCTTCTTCTTTGTCTTCCTCTTCCTCTTCGTCTTCTTCTTCCTCTTCTTCGTCTTCCTCTTCTTCCTCTTCCTCTTCTTCTTCGTCTTTCTCTTCCTCTTCGTCTTCCTCTTCTTCTTCCTCTTCGTCTTCCTCTTTGTCTTCTTCTTTCTCTTCTTCCTCTTCGTCTTGGTCTTCCTCTTCGTCTTCTTCTTCCTCTTCTTCTTCGTCTTTCTCTTCCTCTTCTTCTTCCTCTTCTTCTTCCTCTTCCTCTTCTTCTTCCTCTTTGTCTTCTTCTTTCTCTTCTTCCTCTTCGTCTTGGTCTTCCTCTTCGTCTTCTTCTTCCTCTTCTTCTTCGTCTTTCTCTTCCTCTTCTTCTTCCTCTTCTTCTTCCTCTTCCTCTTCTTCTTCCTCTTCCTCTTCTTCTTCCTCTTCGTCTTCTTCTTCCTCTTCGTCTTCTTCTTCCTCTTCGTCTTCTTCTTTCTCTTCTTCCTCTTCGTCTTGGTCTTCCTCTTCGTCTTCTTCTTCCTCTTCTTCTTCGTCTTTCTCTTCCTCTTCTTCTTCCTCTTCTTCTTCCTCTTCTTCTTCCTCTTTGTCTTCCTCTTCGTCTTCTTCTTCCTCTTCGTCTTCTTCTTCGTCTTCGTCTTCCTCTTCGTCTTCTTCTTCCTCTTCCTCTTCGTCTTCTTCTTCCTCTTCGTCTTCTTCTTCCTCTTTGTCTTGGTCTTCCTCTTCGTCTTGGTCTTCCTCTTCGTCTTCGTCTTCATCTTCTTCTTCCTCTTCGTCTTGGTCTTCCTCTTCTTCCTCTTCGTCTTCTTCTTCATCTTCGTCTTCCTCTTCGTCTTCGTCTTCCTTTTCGTCTTCTTCTTCCTCTTCATCTTCTTCTTCCTCTTCGTCTTGGTCTTCCTCTTTCTCGTCCCAGTGTATCTGCAGTTAGAGCAGAAACCATTGCTGTCAGAGGAGGAACCTGTCACTCCCTCTCAGTCGCTCTCACTTCTGCGCTCTGACAGTGACAGCCACATCACTGTTGTGCACACACTCTTCTTTGTCATATTTTTTATTTCCTTCCCGTCTTTGTTTCTCACCACTTTCTTCACCTTCTGTCACTAACTGACACTTTGTCGTTGTCACCTTAGCTAGCACCCCCCACCCCCTCCCCCTCCCCATTCATCCCTCTTTCACCTCCATCTTCGTCCTTATTGACATTTGTCCCACAGCATCAGTGACACCACGTCCTCTGTCCATCTGTCCTTCTCTTCGTCTATCTTTTCGTGTTGACAGCTGTCACTCACGCTGCAGTAAAATAACACTTTTTCTACTTCCACCAACACTGTGTTTATTTTGGTTTCACAGCTTTTGATTGGACGTCCCTGTGGTTTGTCTCGTCCAATGTGTTGAGTCACGGTGAAAGAACACTACTGAGTCATATCTCTGCCCCCCCCCCTCCCCCACACCTTCCTCGTCTCACTCCTCTTCCTCTTGTTTTTCCTCAGTGTGAACACGCCTCCATCACATTCACTTCCTCTGAGTTTTACCGACTTCTTTAGTTGCTTCATCATCTCTTCCTGTATCATCTTTTTTCTTTACATAAACAGACAAAACTAGAATGATCTAAACAGGTTTGTTTGTTTTACACTGACACTGGAGATCCACGACAGAACACTAAAATAATCCTGTTGAGTCTTTTACAGATCATATGGGGACATTTTAATGTCCTCCAAAAACCACCCTGGGCCTTTGTGTGGATATGGGTTAATTATTTATTTAATTTAGACTTTTGATCTGATAAGTTTCACTTTGTATTTCATAAATGTGACTTTGCTTAAGGCACCTGACAGTCATATAAATGTGCAGAACATATAAATGTGCAGAACATATAAATGTGCAGAACATATAAATGTGTAGAACATATAAATGTGCAGAACATATAAATGTGCAGAACATATAAATGTGCAGAACATATAAATGTGTAGAACATATAAATGTGCAGAACATATAAATGTGCAGAACATATAAATGTGTAGAACATATAAATGTGCAGAACATATAAATGTGCAGAACATATAAATGTGCAGAACATATAAATGTGCAGAACATATAAATGTGCAGAACATATAAATGTGTAGAACATATAAATGTGCAGAACATATAAATGTGCAGAACATATAAATGTGTAGAACATATAAATGTGCAGAACATATAAATGTGCAGAACATATAAATGTGCAGAACATATAAATGTGCAGAACATATAAATGTGTAGAACATATAAATGTGCAGAACATATAAATGTGTAGAACATATAAATGTGTAGAACATATAAATGTGCAGAACATATAAATGTGCAGAACATATAAATGTGTAGAACATATAAATGTGCAGAACATATAAATGTGTAGAACATATAAATGTGTAGAACATATAAATGTGCAGAACATATAAATGTGCAGAACATATAAATGTGTAGAACATATAAATGTGCAGAACATATAAATGTGCAGAACATATAAATGTGCAGAACATATAAATGTGCAGAACATATAAATGTGTAGAACATATAAATGTGCAGAACAAATAAATGTGTAGAACATATAAATGTGCAGAACATATAAATGTGTAGAACATATAAATGTGCAGAACATATAAATGTGTAGAACATATAAATGTGCAGAACATATAAATGTGTAGAACATATAAATGTGCAGAACATATAAATGTGCAGAACATATAAATGTGCAGAACATATAAATGTGCAGACTCACTCACCCCCCCTCACTCACTCCTCACCACTCCTCACTCACCCCATCACTCACGCCTCACTAACCTCCCCTCACTCGCCCCCCTCACTCCTTACTTACCCCCTCACTCACTCACCTCCCCACTCACTCCTCACTAACCCCCACTCACTCACTCCTCACTCACCCCATTACTCACTCCTCACTCACCCCATCACTCACGCCTCACTAACCCCCCCTCACTCGCCCCCCTCACTCCTTACTCACCCCCTCACTCACTCACCTCCCCACTCACTCCTCACTAACCCCCACTCACTCACCCCGTCACTCACTCCTCTCACTCACCCCATTACTCACTCCTCACTCGCCCCATCACTCACCCCCCCTCACCCCTTATTTACCCCCTCACTCACCCCCTCTCACTCACTCCTCACTCACCCCACCACTCACCGTCTCCCCTTACTCACCCCTCACTCACCCCTCCTCCCTTTAACCACTAATCATAATCAAAATCTATATATATGTGTGTGTGTATTTCTATGTTCATGGAGACATTGATATGTTTACACAGTCACACCATGGGGACCTCTGACACTATGGGGACCAAAATTCAGGTCCCCACTATGGTTAAATATAAATTAAAGTCCCCACCTATAAAATAGAAATGATGTGGCCCTACACATACATTAATTAATTTTTTTCCAGAAGTCCGCATAAAGCATGACAGAAAAAGGGGCAAAGTGATACATGTATTTTTCAAAGATTTGAAGATGTGATTACTTTGAAAACTAATGTAAAAATACATTTGTAATTACTTATTTTAATTTATTTATTATTATTTTTAAAACGATATATTATTCATTTATTTAATTTGTAATTATTGTTTCTGTATTTATTAATTATTTTTATTGTATTATTTCATTGTAACAAGTGTGCCACGACAGTAAATGTTATTCAATTCCATGTAATGTAAAAAT
>CM035797.1:46743908-46763908 GCA_020466265.1 Siphamia tubifer
TGTGATTGTACACAGATATTAAAGGTGTAGTAATGGGTGGATGTGTAGAAGTACTGTGATTGTACACAGATATTAAAGGTGTAGTAATGGGTGGATGTGTAGAAGTACTGTGATTGTACACAGATATTAAAGGTGTAGTAATGGGTGGATGTGTAGAAGTACTGTGATTGTACACAGATATTAAAGGTGTAGTAATGGGTGGATGTGTAGAAGTACTGTGATTGTACACAGATATTAAAGGTGTAGTAATGGGTGGATGTGTAGAAGTACTGTGATTGTACACAGATATTAAAGGTGTAGTAATGGGTGGATGTATAGAAGTACTGTGATTGTACACAGATATTAAAGGTGTAGTAATGGGTGGATGTGTAGAAGTACTGTGATTGTACACAGATATTAAAGGTGTAGTATTGGGTGGATGTGTAGAAGTACTGTGATTGTACACAGATATTAAAGGTGTAGTAATGGGTGGAGTTTAGGGTCAAAGGTCACACCTACAGCAGCAGACATGTTAGTTCAGTTGTGGTTAAAGCTGTGGTTTTTAGTTACGTAACAACTGGTGGAGTGAACTGATGACGAAGGTGAGTGATGAAGGGGTGTCCCAGTTCAAGCCCCGCCCCTTATAGAGACCTTTGAAGGGGTAGGGGGTAAAATGGGATTCAGCTTTAATCCCTGGGTACAAATCACTCCACTCTTCTCTACAAAGCTTTGATAATTAACAAGAGGGTTTTTTCTGTTTCGAGTTATGCAGCTAAATATTCTCCAAAATGATTCCACATCATCAAATGTTGAACATAACTATCTTAATTACCTGTAATGGTGAGCATGACTTATGAATAACAAGTTGGAGCGTATTTCCAGCAGTCGGGTGTCATTTGTAGACTAACGCCCAATGACAGTCAAGTTTCTGTTTTATTTTATGCATTTTAAGTTGGTGCACAAGTATTGTTTAATTAAAGTCTGTTGAACAGATCATTTCCACCTCATTTTATCACCCATTGTCTTTAATCAGTGCCATTTTTCCTAGTGTCAACGTTCATTGCAGATGTTTAGATGAGCACATTCTCATTCACCCAAAACACCACAATAAAATTACAACAAAATTCTAATTAAATTCAAATGGTTTAATGGGGTCCTGTCAGTGCAGCTAAATGAGGCAAAATGAAGCGTTTATCACTTAAATTAATTACAAATGTATTACTTTAGGTGAATTAAGAAGGAAGAGGAACAGAAGACAAACCAACACATGGTATCCTCACTCATGCCTTGTCTTTCAGTCGTATTGATTAGGACAAAATCAATGGGACAATGGTTTGTCCTGCTGCTGTCCTCAGTCAATCAACAGTGATTTAATCCCATTACTGCCTCAAGCTCATTTGTTAGGAATGAAAAGTCATTTATTACCTCCTCCTCACCCATGTGAAGAGGAGTACTTCTGCCTCCTTTTGCCTCATTCCGTCAGTCTTTAGCTTTATACGGCTGCCGTTCATCCCTGCATCTGCCTCCTACACAGTAAAAACACCTATGTTAAAAACTAGGTCAAAGACAGAGTTCAGACCTCAGTGAAGCAGCACCAGTCTGTGCTAACGCTAACGCTAATGCTAACACTAGATCAGTGGTAGAGTTCAGACCTCAGTGAAGCAGCACCAGTCTGTGCTAATGCTAATGCTAACACTAACGCTAACACTAGATCAGTGATAGAGTTCAGACCTCAGTGAAGCAGCACCAGTCTGTGCTAATGCTAATGCTAACACTAACGCTAACACTAGATCAGTGGTAGAGTTCAGACCTCAGTGAAGCAGCACCAGTCTGTGCTAATGCTAACGCTAACACATTAAACTAGATCAGTGGTAGAGTTCAGACCTCAGTGAAGCAGCACCAGTCTGTGCTAATGCTAATGCTAATGCTAACACTAGATCAGTGATAGATTTCAGACCTCAGTGAAGCAGCACCAGTCTGTGCTAATGCTAATGCTAACTCTAGATCAGTGTATTCTCCATCAGTGCATTCTTCATTTACTGCAATGTAAAATTTCAAAGCAATGTAGAATCCAGGATTTATTCCGGATCATCACCAAAATCTAATCATTTGTTCATGTGACACGAACAACACGTCCATAAGTTTTTGAGTTATCTTGCTAACTAACAGACAGACAAACAAACTTCAGCAAAACATTACCTCCTTGGTGGAGGAAATAATTAAAATAAGCAATAAAATGAACAATGAATAATAACCTGAAAAAAATTATTAAGAAGAAAGTAAGAGACAAATGGAGCAAAATTAAAGATAATAAATAATAAAGTAAATACATAAATATTTACAAAATGCTAAGTCATTCTATTATGGTCTTCCTCCTCAGATGTCTGTGGACACACTATCTGAGGACATGAAGACCTCAGGACATCAGTACCTGTGGACACACTATCTGAGGACATGAAGACCTCAGGACATCAGTACCTGTGGACACACTATCTGAGGACATGAAGACCTCAGGACATCAGTACCTGTGGACACACTATCTGAGGACATGAAGACCTCAGGACATTAGTACCTGTGGACACACTATCTGAGGACATGAAGACCTCAGGACATCAGTCCCTGTGGACACACTATCTGAGGACATGAAGACCTCAGGACATCAGTACCTGTGGACACACTATCTGAGGACATGAAGACCTCAGGACATCAGTACCTGTGGACACACTATCTGAGGACATGAAGACCTCAGGACATCAGTACCTGTGGACACACTATCTGAGGACATGAAGACCTCAGGACATCAGTACCTGTGGACACACTATCTGAGGACATGAAGACCTCAGGACATCAGTACCTGTGGACACACTATCTGAGGACATGAAGACCTCAGGACATCAGTACCTGTGGACACACTATCTGAGGACATGAAGACCTCAGGACATCAGTCCCTGTGGACACACTATCTGAGGACATGAAGACCTCAGGACATCAGTCCCTGTGGACACACTATCAGCTGTTCCTACACATCATTACATTCTGTAGATTTGTCAAAGTGCAAACGCTGATTTCCAATTCTCGCCTCGTTGTCCTCAGCTTCTCTTCGTCTCCTTCACTTCTTGTCCTCTTTGAATCCCGCCGTCTTCATCTTTTCACCGTCTTTCCACCATCCTGTCTCGTCTCTAATGGAGTCACACTTCTATCCTAGTTAAGGCATTAGTCCGGAGCTAAAGTGAGAAAACCCTCTTTTATCACACACTGTCCCCACTGTTTCCTTCTGTCCCACTTCCTTTTCTCTTTTTTTCCTTCTTCCATCGACCCTTGGTACCTTCACATGCACTAACACCACTGGTCCTCAAATGGGGGTGTGTGTCCCCCTGGGGGTACGTGGAGGTACTGCAGGGGGTACATGAAGCTTTTCACAATTCTTTAAAAAAATTACCGTATTTTCCGCACTATAAGGTGCATTAACTGAAATCAAAATCATGAGATAAAAAGTCAAAACTATAAGATAATATCAAAATGATGAAATCACGCCCACTGACCCTGGTTGGTCGGTCCACCATTTGGCCGTAGACAACAATGTGTTTAACAGTTTTACCAAAACCTCGTGTGAAGGTCACGAAGCTGAGTGGAAACACAGCAGGGTCAACCAACGTAAGGGTCAGGGTTATGAGGGTTATGGTTATGCGGGTTAAGGTTATGAGGGTTAGGGTTTTGCGGGTTATGAGGGTTTGGGTTATGAGTGTTAGGGATATGTGGGTTATGAGGGTTAGGGATATGAGTGTTTGGGTTATGCAGGTTATGAGGGTTAGAGTTATGAGGGTTAGGGTTATGTGGGTTATGAGGGTTATGAAGTTTAGGGTTATGCAGGTTATGAGGGTTAGGGTTATGCGGATTATGTGGGTTATGAGGGTTAGGTTTATGAGGGTTCGGGTTATGCGGGTTAGGGTTATGAGCAGGGCTCTAAATTAACTTTTTTCATCACTAGCCAATGTGGCTAGTAGATTTTTTTATCTTACTAGCCAATCAGAAATTCAACTAGCCATTTTTTCCCCTGACCAAAATGAGACATACGCCTTCAACTTTCTTTAAATTATTTTATTTTTTATTGAAATAATTCATTTCTTTAAACATATGATCACATTTATTTCGTTTTTTTTTTACATTTCTCCACTGTCCCACTTAATATCTGTTACATCACACTCTAACATCACATGTTGTTGCTTTTATATTTTCTCACCTTTCACTCTTAACACTTCTTTACTGTTCTCACCTATATTACAATACCGTTACTGTTACCGTTAGCTTTAGCGTTAGTGTTACCGTTAGCTTTAGCATTACCTCAGACTCGACAACCTCCCCTCCACCCTTTGACCTTTTCTCACCCCCACACTCCGAACCTCCCAACCACCGCCACATTCTTTTTTTTCGTTTTCACTGACACAACACACGCTTCAGAAAATATTCTCCTTCTTCTATTTCTTAACGTCTTCTTCTTCACCTCAGAGTCAACTGCGCGAAAATGCTCGAAATCGAATGCAATGAGGACGCAGCCAATGGATGCATGTGACGTCATCACGGTAGAGTTCATGGGAAATGGAGGAACTTTCGTCTTGTCGGTGTTCGGACTAGAGAAGCTTTTCTAATCAGGACACTTTTCTAAAAAAATTTCTATCACTCGCCCAGGGACGCGTTACAGGGCGCACAATGGCACGCGCAATGGCATGCGTTCTAGGACCACGTGCACATGCCAGAACGCGCCCTGTAACGCGTGAAAGCGCGCCAGTACACGTGCTAGAACGCGTTCTGGAAAAAAATAGGACGGTCATATGCTGGCGCCCCATAGAGGATTGCGCCCTGGTCCGTCGCCCAGCTGCTCATAGATACAACCGGGTCTGCACTCGCCACCAGCCAAAGTGGCTCGTAAGTTTTTTTTTCTACCCGCCAAATTGGATTTTCACCCATATTTGGTGGGTTGGCAGGTGTTAATTTAGAGCCCTGGTTATGAGGGTTATGAGGGTTATGTGGGTTATGTGGGTTAGGGTTATGAGGGTTCGGGTTATCAGGGTTACGAGGGTTATGCGGGTTATGTGGGTTGGAGTTATCATATAATTAAAGTGTTTCATTCGTCCACAGTAAGAGTTGATAGATTTTCTAAAACCTTTTTATCGTTTGTTTTTCTCACTTTTATAATTTTCTTTCCTTTTTTTGTCCATTCATGACATTTGTCGAAACCTTCTCACTTCTTATTTTTCCAAACAAGTTTTCAAGACTCGACATGTGTGTGGAGTCAAAGTGCAAAGTAAATCTCATTAACACACAATACGTGCAGCGACATGTTTTTAATCTGTTTAATACTGGAACAAAATATTTTAATTAATATTTGAACTAAATATATGAATTAAATATTTAAATTAAATATTTGAACTAAATATATGAATTAAATATTTGAACTAAATATTTAAATTAAATATTTGAACTAAATATATGAATTCAATATTTAAATTAAATATTTGAACTAAATATTTAATATTTGAACTAAATATTTAAATTAAATATTTGAACTAAATATATGAATTAAATATTTAAATTAAATATTTGAACTAAATATGTAAATTAAATATTTGAACTAAATATGTAAATTAATATTTGAACTAAATATTTAAATTAAATATTTAAACTAAATATTTAAATTAAATATTTGAACTAAATATTTAAATTAAATATTTAAACTAAATATTTAAATTAAATATTTGAACTAAATATTTAAATTAAATATTTGAACTAAATATTTAAATTAAATATTTAAATTAAATATTTGAACTAAATATTTAAATTAATTATTTAATGGTTTTCAACTAAATCATTTGTTCCTTTTCTTGACATTTTCTCGCCTGCATCAGGGAATTGTTGTAAATATGAAGAGGTCATTTTATACTTTAATTTCAAATTGATCTGTTTTTTAATACAAGAAAAATAAGTGTTTAGTGTTTGTTTTCAGACTGATTATCAAGTGTGTCAGAGAAACATTATTGTTGCTTCTTACTCGGACATTAACGGTTTTTCTCCAAAGCTATATCCAAACAAGTGTCACAAGCTCGTCTAATCTATATAGTCTTTATTCCAAAGAGAATAGCTTAAACTTATCCGTTGATGTTCAGTGTGACTTATTTAACAATTTAGTTACCCCGATATTATTACATGGGTCTGAAATTTGTGGATTTTCAAATATTCAACAGATAAATGTTTTTCATAGAAAATTCCTTCAGAAAATTCTAAAGGTTAATAAGAATACAGCAAATTGTATCACTACGGTTAGCTAGCTAATGCTGCTCGTATCACTCAGGTTAGCTAGCGGATGCTGCTCGTATCACTCAGGTTAGCTAGCTAATGCTGCTCGTATCACTCAGGTTAGCTAGCTAATGCTGCTCGTATCACTCAGGTTAGCTAGCTAATGCTGCTCGTATCACTCAGGTTAGCTAGCTAATGCTGCTCGTATCACTCAGGTTAGCTAGCTAATGCTTCACCGATTTTGAGCTCATTTGGTCCAACGGCCCAGGAGGAGATAGATGAATTCCGATGACAGCGAAAATCCACAACTCAACATTTTTCAAATATCAATCCAAGATGGCGGACTTCCTGTTGGTTTATGGGCGTGGTCATCACAAGGTTTTTTGTTTGTCATCATATGATGAATATCTGTACCAATGTTCATAGCTCTAACTTCACTAGGGCGTGATCTGGCCTAATACTAACTATTTCACCTTTTCTAGGGGGCGCTGTAGACACATTTCTTTACTGACTTTTATGAAACCTATGAATACTTGCAATTTTTCACACTTCTGAGGTGTGTGCACAATTTGGGGAGTTTTCATGCATATTCAGGGGGTCAAATTAGAGGTCAAAGGGCTGAATCAGATCAAACTGTTAGCAGTATCAATAGGCCTTGAGCCTGACGTGGGAGCGGCGAAGGCCAAAAAAAAAAGTAAATAAAAAAGAAAGAAAGAAAATTTCAGAAACCAAGAAGGAACAATATAGCGTTTTTCTGACCCACCCGAACTCGCCCTCATATGAAATCCCCTGGGACCGACGTGGTCCGCAGTGAAGGCCTAATAATAATAATAATAATAATAATAATAATAATAATAATAATAATAATAATATGAAACATTTTGCTATTAGGACACTAGACAAGACAGTAAAAATAATTTTCAGTATTGACTCCATATATGTGAATGGACTCAGTGTGTGTAATTATATCACAAACACTCCAGAATAACTTCATACACAACAAACACCTGAAGAAAAGTTTGTCTCTGATCAACATTCACAGCTGTAAACACACGACACTAAACAAAACTGTAGTAAAACTGGTTTTATTTGAACATCTGCTGCCGACAGTTTTATTATTACACCTTATAACCTGTCAACTTTACAAGCATGTCCCCAGAAGGTATGTGTGAGCAAAACCCAGTGTGTTCATTTAAACTCTATTACAGTATGTAAATCACAGCCTCATTGTCATGAGGGTGTGATTTACGGTTGTTGATAGAGAACTCAGTAAATCCACCCTGAAAAGACCAAAATCTGACTTTTTATCAGTGGGTGATGTCATCGCTAGAGCACGAGAGAAGAAAAAATTAAGCTGAAAAATGTCTCAATAACTCGTCCTCACGGCAAAACCATAAATAGTAGACAAACAATCTTTTCCACAAATGTTGCCATGGTTGTGAGAATTCAAACAAAGCAGGGTTTGAAGATCTAGCTCTTTTTAAAGTGAAATGACAGGAACCTGTTTGGGATGATGTCAGGGATTTCTGTCAATAGACTTCTATTGGAAAAATCATTTCTGTCTCATGTTGAGTTCAGTGTTTTTCAAATTGTTCTAACTCACTTATTTTTCACAGTACACACATAAAAAGTACATGTACTTGTTCCTCACACCCTCCTGTCACTCATCATCAACTTTGTTTTCACCAATTATTTACACTTTTACCAAAAATGGCAGTAGTTCGGCAGTATGTTCACACCTATTTTTTCCATGTAACAGAGTGTGGAGCTGTCTATGAGTCTGCCCTTTGAAGTTCCCGCCACTGCTCATCACCATGGCAACAGTGCTCCTGGCACTATGAAACACCTGCAGACAATTAAGACTGTGGGAGGAGCTTTAACATGATTGACAAACACTGTGGGCGGGGCTTTAACATGACTGACAGACTAACAGATCTGCTTCATTTTGGTGAGTTCAGTGGTTTTAAAACTGCTGTATCTCACTTATTTTTCACAGTACAGGAAAAATAAATATATCTACTTGTTCCTCAGACCCTCCTGTCACTCATGATCACCAATTATTTACAGTTTTCCCAAAAATCCCAAGAGTTCAGAGGCATGGTTCAGACAGGCTTTACTCCAGTCAGCTCTCTGTGTCTGTTTACACATTATTTTTCTCTTTTATTCAGCTTTAGTTTTTTCTCATGCAGACCACTAGTTTAAACTAAACTGCACCCAGGACATCATGTGTTATAGATGACCCCACAACCCCACACAGTAAAATATGACACTTCATTGGTAAAAAAAAAAAAAAAAGTCAAAATAGATAATTTTGCATCAGAATATGGCACCGACACCAAACATCAGTATGTGATCAGCTGAGAGTGTGTCGTTATGGCAACCCTGGGTAGTAACGACACTGACCTTTTCAAAGAGACGACAGAAACAAAGATGGAGGCACTTGTTGGAACAAGTCTGCCACTGCTGAAAAACTTTTAACAAATGTCATCTTCACTTGAGTGGAGGTTATAGATTTTCAGTGGCATCCAGGAAACATTGTTTTTTTTGCATAATAAGAATATTTTGTGCATGTAAATATAGTTTCAGATTGTTTTGTGGACAGGCTCAGTGGGACGTCATGTGTGTCTGAATGAACAATGTGTTTCAATGTGTGTCACAATAGCATCAAAAGTTTCATTGACTTTCCAGAGTGCACCGTTGTTTAAAAAGCTAAAAACACTACGACATAAACAGACTACAATTGAGTCTTTAGATGAATAAGATAAATAAATGTTCCTGTCTTCGTGAAATGGACCATAACACCTTCTTATTAAACTCAGATTTCCACAACCACCACACACGTCCAAGTCATTATTTAAGGACATTTAATGTCAACTCCAACCAACCACAGTTTACTATCATGTCTTCCATGTTTGGAAGAACTGGAATAAATCATTGAAATCATCTTCCTCCTTTACTACTTTCAAAGGTCAAAGGTCAAACTAAAGCTGCTTTAATAAATAACTCCTCGTTTTCCTAAGTTTTTTTGTTTCTTTTTATTATTTATCCTTAAAGTCTTATTTAACTCATGTCTATGTGTTTTTCTAGTAATGGTCTTTTCTTTTATATTTGTGGGTTTATTTTTACTTTTTTAACTTATTCTTCACATTTGATTCATTTTAAGTGTTAATTATGTGGATGAAGTCAGTTTTTATCTCACAAATTTACTTTTTATTGTATAATTTGGACTTTTTATTTTATAATTGAGTTGTTACAGTCGTGTACATGCAGTATTTTCTATAGATTTACCATATACTCTACAGCACAGGTGTTAAACTCCAGTCCTGGAGGGCCGCTGTCCAAAATGTTTTAGATATTTCCCTCTTCCACATGATTCGGTTTAACCCTTGAACTCCTGAGACTTTAAGCAGTTCCACAGTATAAAATAAATACATAAAAGAATAAAATAGGCAACAAAATTAACAAAAACTGCCAAAGTCATGAATAAAATGAACCAAATGAATAATAAACCAATAAAATAATTAGTAACATGAACAAAGTAAGACACGAATGGAAGAAGTTAAAGAATTATAAAATAAACCAAAAAATGAACACAAACTAGTAAATATTTACAAAATTATAAATAACATAGAAAAATGACCAAAACATTTACTATTGTTGTACTAGGGTTGAAATTTGGTCCCAGCAGTTTTAATTTAGCCTTTTTTTTAAATTAGTTTCCTTTCGACAAATGTTCCATGAACAAAACTCAGTAAAAACACAGTTTAAAAGAAAGAAAATGGTTGAATTTTTCTAAATATGATAATATATTGAACCAGGCTCATGGTCAGAATCACCTGTTGGAGGATTTGACCCTAACAAACATGTTGTTGGGTAATGGGGGAAACCGGAGCACCTGGAGGAAACCCATCCAGACACGGGGAGAGAAACATGTAAACTCCACACAGAAAGGCCTGCACGGTCCGGGAATGGAACCCGGGCCTTCTGCTGTGAGGAAAGAGCACTAACTGTTCAGCCTGTTTTTGAAAGTTTCCATCTGTTCATCTGCTGTGAACGCTGGAGTTTTGGAGTAGGTGCGGTTGTGTTTCAGTAACGTTGTTGTGTTCAGACATTAGGGAACAGAGGAAACATTTGTCAAATGTCACAGTGTGGGCCGATTGAAACCCTTTGGAGGGCCCAGGTTTTGTCCCGTGGGCCTCATGTTTGACACCACTGATCTAAAAGATGATGGATGTGAACAGGACAGTGTGGAGACTTCACTCCATGTGGTTATGTATTATGTAAGAAAATGGGCTTTAGAAAGCATGTCCATTAGATCCAAAAAGTTGCATTAAAAGTTGTTTTTGTTCCATTGGACGGATCTGAAGTGTCAGCAGTTCTGTCTGAGCGGAAGCACAACATCTTTTCTGCCACCAAACCTTTCAGACCTGTTCTGTCATTTGTCTTTTAAAAGAAGAATAAAAGTAGCGCTAACTTCTATTCATTATTCAACAGTTAATATGTGTTTCTACCATAATGGAATAAAGTCAAAAATAAAACTCAACTAAAAAAGACGTGTCGCCTCGTTCACCGTGAGAGAACGAAAAAAAAAAAAGCACAGATACACACTTTAATGTCTAAAAGGACGACGCCTAAAACACACAAATGCATGCACTCTACATCAGTATGGGGGGGGGGGGGGGGGGGGGGTAAAAGCATGAACATGTATGTCCATGTTTTAGGACAGTGGTTCTCAAATGGTGGTACGTGTACCCCTGGGGGTACGTGGAGGTACTGCAGTGGGTACATGATGCCTTTCAAAATTCTTTTTTTTTTTAAAAAGTACCGTATTTTCTGCACTACAATGTGCATTAAGTGAAGTCAAAATATGAAATAAGACGTCTAAATTATCAGATAAAACCTGATCTACGTTTGGATTTAATAAAAATAAATAATAAATAATAATAATTAATAAGTCAGACACTGTTCCTCTTTTTTCTTCCATAAATGTTGATGTCAGGAGGAACTGGACTAAACATGTTTGTAACAAGACTAAAAACATTACGTTACTTTAACACTTTCATATTTCATACCATCATTTGTCCACATTACAATGGGAATATATTTGAGAATATAATCAGTATATTAAACAGAAGTATGATAATGATTGACAGGTGAAGAGGAACACGGTTGAGCATCACTGATGCAGTCGCTTAGGTTCATAAGAAACATTAGGATTATTTTGTACATTTTTGACAATTTTCTTGAATATTTAGTTACATTTGTTGATTATTATTGTCATTTTGGTTGAATTTGATTATTAGATTATTATTTTTGTTCTTTCGTACAAATGTGGGAACATTTCATTCGTTTTAGTTCAGATGAATGTTACTTAGACAACAGTCATTCTCTTGGTTATTGTGGTCATCGTTGACAATTTTCTTGATTATTAATTAAATTTACTGATTATTTTGCCAATTTTCTTGACTATTTATTTAAATTTGTTGATTATTATCACCATTTTTTTTTCAGTTTGATTAGTATTTGTATTCATATTACACTTGGAAGAACATTTCATTAGTTTTATTCCAGAAGCATTTTATTCATAGACAAATGTATAATAGAGTGGGCCGATTGAAGAGCCTTCGGACGGCCGAGGTTTTGTCCCGTGGGCCTCATGTTTGACACCAGTGATCTAAAAGACTGATGGTTCTGTATTATGTAAGAAAATGGAAAGATTGAAAATGACTTTAGAATGTATGTCCACAAACAGGTAGATAGTAGATAGATAAATATTTTTGACATCACAGGGTGGTGCAGTGGTTAACAGGGTGGTGGAGTACTTAACAGGGTGGTGCAGTAGTTAACAGGGTGGTGCAGTAGTTAACAGGGTGGTGCAGTGGTTAACAGGGTGGTGCAGTAGTTAACAGGGTGGTGCAGTAGTTAACAGGGTGGTGCAGTAGTTAACAGGGTGGTGGAGTAGTTAACAGGGTGGTGCAGTAGTTAACAGGGTGGTGCAGTGGTTAACAGGGTGGTGCAGTAGTTAACAGGGTGGTGGAGTAGTTAACAGGGTGGTGCAGTAGTTAACAGGGTGGTGCAGTAGTTAACAGGGTGGTGCAGTAGTTAACAGGGTGGTGCAGTAGTTAACAGGGTGGTGCAGTAGTTAACAGGGTGGTGGAGTAGTTAACAGGGTGGTGCAGTAGTTAACAGGGTGGTGCAGTAGTTAACAGGGTGGTGCAGTAGTTAACAGGGTGGTGTAGTAGTTAACAGGGTGGTGCAGTAGTTAACAGGGTGGTGCAGTAGTTAACAGGGTGGTGGAGTAGTTAACAGGGTGGTGCAGTAGTTAACAGGGTGGTGCAGTGGTTAACAGGGTGGTGCAGTAGTTAACAGGGTGGTGCAGTAGTTAACAGGGTGGTGCAGTAGTTAACAGGGTGGTGCAGTGGTTAACAGGGTGGTGCAGTAGTTAACAGGGTGGTGCAGTAGTTAACAGGGTGGTGCAGTGGTTAACAGGGTGGTGCAGTAGTTAACAGGGTGGTGGAGTAGTTAACAGGGTGGTGCAGTAGTTAACAGGGTGGTGCAGTAGTTAACAGGGTGGTGCAGTAGTTAACAGGGTGGTGCAGTAGTTAACAGGGTGGTGCAGTAGTTAACAGGGTGGTGGAGTAGTTAACAGGGTGGTGCAGTAGTTAACAGGGTGGTGCAGTAGTTAACAGGGTGGTGCAGTAGTTAACAGGGTGGTGTAGTAGTTAACAGGGTGGTGCAGTAGTTAACAGGGTGGTGGAGTAGTTAACAGGGTGGTGCAGTAGTTAACAGGGTGGTGCAGTGGTTAACAGGGTGGTGCAGTAGTTAACAGGGTGGTGCAGTAGTTAACAGGGTGGTGCAGTAGTTAACAGGGTGGTGCAGTGGTTAACAGGGTGGTGCAGTAGTTAACAGGGTGGTGCAGTAGTTAACAGGGTGGTGCAGTAGTTAACAGGGTGGTGCAGTAGTTAACAGGGTGGTGCAGTGGTTAACAGGGTGGTGCAGTAGTTAACAGGGTGGTGCAGTAGTTAACAGGGTGGTGCAGTAGTTAACAGGGTGGTGCAGTGGTTAACAGGGTGGTGCAGTAGTTAACAGGGTGGTGCAGTAGTTAACAGGGTGGTGCAGTGGTTAACAGGGTGGTGCAGTAGTTAACAGGGTGGTGCAGTAGGTAACAGGGTGGTGCAGTAGTTAACAGGGTGGTGCAGTGGTTAACAGGGTGGTGCAGTAGTTAACAGGGTGGTGCAGTAGTTAACAGGGTGGATGTCTTCTGTACACAAGTCAAAGCTCTTCCACTGTATCAGTTGGTTAATGTATCAGGGATTGGTTTCCATGGAAACGCAGCACAGCACCTGTCGTTATAGATTGAACAGTGCCCTCATTAGCCAACTTTGATCATGTCTGTGTACAAACAGGAAACATAGATTTCCATTAGAACTCTGACAAAAAGTGAATTTGCAGACTCAGCAGCAATAAGGCACTGACTTTACTTCTGTTCAATAAATCAATAGGTTCCTTTGTGTTTGTGAGAATGTGTTTGTTTGTTTGAGTCGCTGCGTTCACATTCACTGACAGAAATTACAATTATTGATTTAGTCCAAAAAAGATTTTAACATTTTAAAGTCATGTGTACACCTTAGTGTAACTATAACAAAACCCTATTATATTTATATTACATGATTTATTGATTGTATTTGATAATAATTCTTATAATTTTATTTTTTATTTATTTAACCTTTCTTTAAGCAGGAAATGGTTCCATTCACTTCAATAACTTCTGCCAGGGAAAGAAAAATCTAAGTATTTAACAACAATTCACGATATGAAAACACTTCTGGAACAAATGAATGTGGTACGTAGAGGTACAGTGTCTGAACATAAGAAGGTACTTTGTTTTCTGACAGGAGTGACCATCACCACCGTGTCGTGTTTGTTTGTCTTTTTTCTGTCTTAAAAGCAGAGGTCGCAGTTCGCGCATGTATGTTTTTTTCTCCAAAACTGTGCCAAGCCTAATCCAGCAAAACAAGAAATGGAATTAAAAACAAACAATAAAAAAAATTACAATTAAAAATGTTTACAAACAGACCTTCGAAGTGGTTTTGAAGTTGATTCTAAATCCTGGGTTCAGTTTGACCAAGTTCTGTTCTTGTTTTTGGAGCAAATAAAAGTATTTTTCCTGGTGAGTGTGAAGTCACCGCTGTTATGAAAAGAAAAGCATGTTGAAAATGTAATATATAAAATATTTATATAAATGTAAAGAGTATAAAGTACATATATTTATATAAATGTAAACAGTATAAAGTACATATATTTATATAAATGTAAACAGTATAAAGTACATATATTTATATAAATGTAAAGAGTATAAAGTACATATATTTATATAAATGTAAAGAGTATAAAGTACATATATTTATATAAATGTAAAGAGTATAAAGTACATATATTTATATAAATGTAAAGAGTATAAAGTACATATATTTATATACATGTAAAGAGTATAAAGTACATATATTTATGAACAAATGTAGGGAGTAAAAGTAAAAGGTTTTTGGAAAAATAAATCCTAAAGTAAAGCACAAATACTTAAACCTTCTCCTTCGTTACAGTAACAAAGTACTTTTACTTGTACTTTACTTCCACCTTCTGTCATCACTTTCTGCACCAGACGACACCGTATCCACCATCATCATTAAATATGTTTTTATGACACAACTAATCAAACAAATGGAAGCGTCTGAACAACATCTACAACTGTCGACACAAAGACGCCGTGGCTTTAGATTTAGTCGCAGAATTAAACGTTCACAGAAACTTTTACAGCTGCAGTGTGTTGAACATGTGTCTTTATTTACATATCAAGCAGGAAGTCAGATCCAATCAAAGGAAAGAGTGTAGACGTACGTGCAGAGGCTTCAGTGCAGCTGTGAACACATGTTCTACAGATGGAAATAAAGTAACGCACGCTCACAACTGCACTTCTGAAAAGTCTTCCCTCAGGTCCGACACCCCAGCTTTAGGAAGACCAGCATTTCATTTCAGTTCTTTGGGTTTTAATAGCTTTGGTTTAAAGCAGATATACTTTATTTCTTTATTTATTCAACCTTTTTCAAAGAAACTGCTTTTGGTACAGCAGCAGAAAAAAACACTCCGATAACCCACCATCACAGATCACACACAAAAAGATCACTATTACCACTAAAAAGATCAATATTACTATTAAAAAGATCACTATTACCATTAAAAAGATCACTATTACCACTAAAAAGATCACTATTACTATTAAAAAGATCACTATTACCACTAAAAAGATCACTATTACTATTAAAAAGATCACTATTACCATTAAAAAGATCACTATTACCACTAAAAAGATCAATATTACCATTAAAAAGATCAATATTACCATTAAAAAGATCACTATTACCATTAAAAAGATCACTATTACCTCTAAAAAGATCACTATTACCACTAAAAAGATCACTATTACCATTAAAAAGATCACTATTACCACTAAAAAGATCAATATTACCATTAAAAAGATCACTATTACCACTAAAAAGATCACTATTACTATTAAAAAGATCACTATTACCATTAAAAAGATCACTATTACTATTAAAAAGATCACTATTACTTCTAAAAAGATCAATATTACCATTAAAAAGATCACTATTACCACTAAAAAGATCAATATTACCATTAAAAAGATCACTATTACCACTAAAAAGATCAATATTACCATTAAAAAGATCAATATTACCATTAAAAAGATCACTATTACCATTAAAAAGATCACTATTACCTCTAAAAAGATCACTATTACCACTAAAAAGATCACTATTACCATTAAAAAGATCACTATTACCACTAAAAAGATCAATATTACCATTAAAAAGATCACTATTACCACTAAAAAGATCAATATTACCATTAAAAAGATCAATATTACTATTAAAAAGATCACTATTACCACTAAAAAGATCACTATTACTATTAAAAAGATCACTATTACCACTAAAAAGATCACTATTACTATTAAAAAGATCACTATTACCACTAAAAAGATCAATATTACCATTAAAAAGATCAATATTACTATTAAAAAGATCACTATTACCATTAAAAAGATCACTATTACCATTAAAAAGATCACTATTACCATTAAAAAGATCACTATTACCACTAAAAAGATCACTATTACCATTAAAAAGATCACTATTACCACTAAAAAGATCACTATTACTATTAAAAAGATCACTATTACCTCTAAAAAGATCACTATTACTATTAAAAAGATCACTATTACCATTAAAAAGATCACTATTACCATTAAAAAGATCACTATTACCACTAAAAAGATCAATATTACCATTAAAAAGATCACTATTACCACTAAAAAGATCACTATTACTATTAAAAAGATCACTATTACCTCTAAAAAGATCACTATTACCATTAAAAAGATCACTATTACCATTAAAAAGATCACTATTACCACTAAAAAGATCAATATTACCATTAAAAAGATCACTATTACCACTAAAAAGATCAATATTACCATTAAAAAGATCACTATTACCACTAAAAAGATCAATATTACCATTAAAAAGATCACTATTACCACTAAAAAGATCAATATTACCATTAAAAAGATCACTATTACCACTAAAAAGATCACTATTACCATTAAAAAGATCACTATTACCACTAAAAAGATCAATATTACTATTAAAAAGATCACTATTACTATTAAAAAGATCACTATTACCATTAAAAAGATCACTATTACCATTAAAAAGATCACTATTACTATTAAAAAGATCACTATTACTTCTAGAAAGATCACCTAGACCAGCGCTGTTAGTATCAACAGTTGAGCCCAACGGTGCAGAAGAGTATATGACCCACACACTATCATCAGCTTAAGGACGATTGGTCCAAACTTGGACTCCTCAAGCCCGGAGACGTGGATCTGGACCTGGGTCTGCTACGCCGCTCAGATCCACAGAGGCTCTGCCTCCAGAGACATGGGATTTTATATATATATATATATATATATATATATATATATATATATATATATATATATATATATATATATATATATATATATATATATATATATATATATATATATATATATATATATATATATAGCTGGTGGATGTAAAACAACTTCTATTTAATGAAACTTTATTTAACTCCTGGACAACTCATCAAAACAACCTGATTTAATTTTTTATTAAATCTTCTTCTTATTGAGTTATTTTTGATCATAAATGTGGATTTCTGTTTTTAATTTCTGTTTTAATAAAAAATTATTCTCTATGTTAGTTCCTTTTACTCTCACACTCATCAGTGTTTTTATTTCCTACATCAGTTCCATATAAGGACTGTTTTTATTTTAAATGTCTTCATCATTATAAACAGATTTATAAAATAGGCTCAGATCTGAAATTGTTGCTTTGTTGTTGGATTTTTATTTATTTTTCATTTTTAGACAATACTAATGGATTTTGGCGTAAACTAAATAAAGTAGTTTGAAATGTTATTCTCTCTAAAATGTGTTTTTCTGGACGACTTAAAAAAACCATTAAGATTATAAATCTAATAATGTTACAAATTAAAGTAAATCCAGTCCTTTAGGGTCTGGGTTAGAAAGGTTCAAAGTTCACAATGATGAAATGGAAAAACAAACAACCGTTAAAGCAACACAACATTACAAATCTGATTAACAATTAAAATTAAATACATAAATGTGACTCTTCAAATTTCTACGATCGTTGGAAAGAAAATGTAAAATCGTAATTTCTGAAATTTGACCCAAGTGACGTGTTTTGTGCTGATCATTTTTGACCCAGTTATGAATTACTCAAAGATTAGTAACTGACGGTCTCGAAAATTCAAAGATATGACAAAAATTATTTGTATTTAAAGGTTGTCGAGAGGGAATCCAAAGGCTTTAGTCTTTGTTTTAGACTTCATTACTGTCAGTCAGTTGTTGTTCTTCCTAAAAGGCATGATTTGAAGAAGTTAAACTGATAGAAGTGTTTAGGAGACATTTTATCAATAAACCTCAAATGTGATCATTTTAACCTATATAAGGTATTTGAGGCTAAAGTTAAAAAAAACACTGTTTTAATTATGAACGGACACATATAAACATTAAAAATAAAATAAAAAAGACAAATACATGAACAATAATAAATGAAGACAAAAATGAAATAAATAAAAAAAATTAAATAAGCATTTTTTTTTCATTTCATTTTTTAAAAAATGTCTTAATAATAAATAATAATAAATAATAAATAAATAATAAATAAATAAATCGTCTTAATAAAATAAAAATTGCAGTTGGTGTGATGTAACTATTGTTCAGCTCTAATGTTTATACAACTGACCATCGCTAAAGTCCAAGACGACAAATAATCCTTTTACATTCACGGCTCCAAGGGACACATGAACATTTCATCTCCATGATGACACAGGACATAAGACCTGAGGACGGGGGACACATTCATATTTGATCAAACACATACTTGGATAAAAACAAACGTAAGTGGAAAAGAAAAAAGGACAGGATACGTTTTCATTATTTATCACAAAAACAACACACGCAAAAAACTGCTACTAACTCATAACCCCAGGGAGCGTCAATAAAAAGACATAGGGGACACTTTTAGACACAGAGGACCAGGGACATGCATCTATATTTTATCACAAAGAAGTGGATGGAATGAATGAGGATGAATATGAACAATAAGTAAAAACACAAGCACACACACACACACACACACACACCCAAACGCACACACACACAAACGCACACACACACACTTCACTTAATGTGTCTTATGGTCCACGCTGTCTTCTAGTCCAGTGTGTCTTATATTCTAGTGTGTCTTATAGTCCAGTGTGTCTTATAGTCCAGTGTGTCTTATAGTCCACAGTGTCTTCTAGTCCAGTGTGTCTTATAGTCCAGTGTGTCTTATAGTCCACAGTGTCTTAAAGTCCACAGTGTCTTCTAGTCCAGTGTGTCTTATAGTCCACAGTGTCTTAAAGTCCACAGTGTCTTCTAGTCCAGTGTGTCTTATAGTCCACAGTGTCTTAAAGTCCACAGTGTCTTCTAGTCCAGTGTGTCTTATAGTCCAGTGTGTCTTATAGTCCACAGTGTCTTAAAGTCCACAGTGTCTTATAGTCCAGTGTGTCTTATAGTCCAGTGTGTCTTATAGTCCACAGTGTCTTATAGTCCAGTGTGGACTAGAAGACTATAATGTATAGAGTATAAAGTACAGATATTTATATTAAAATATAGGGAGTAAAAGTAAAACGTTTCCAGAAAAATAAATACTGCAGTAGAAAGTACAGTAGTGAAGTACTTGTACTTGGTTATTTTCCTCTGGTGTTGACAGTTGTCCTTCATCAAACTCTTCCATTAAATCTCGTCTGTTTCCGCAGACGTAATAAATTCCAGTATCACTTTCCTTTAGGAATGTTTATGGTCAAATGAAGGAAGCATTAAGATGTCAGCGTGTCCTCGTGTCCTGTAAGAGACACGTTCCTAAACACTGAACATTCTAAAGTTAGAAACAAAGCTTATTGTTTTCCACAAACTGATGAACTTCTGCAAACACCCACAACTGTTAAAGTAATGCTTTTATGTTTCAGTTCCACAGACGTCTGCGTTAACAGGGTCTTACTGTTTGTGTGTCCTCTAACCTGTCACCTTTCAGCAC
>CM035797.1:46768908-46773908 GCA_020466265.1 Siphamia tubifer
AAATTTGATGGAACAACCAAAACAGTAACAGCCAAAACAGTAACAGTCAAAACAGTAACAGCCAAAACGGTAACAACCAAAACAGTAACAGCCAAAACAGTAACAGCCAAAACAGTAACAACCAAAACAGTAACAGCCAAAACGGTAACAACCAAAACAGTAACAGCCAAAACAGTAACAGCCAAAACAGTAACAGCCAAAACAGTAACAGCCAAAACGGTAACAACCAAAACAGTAACAGTGAAAACGGTAACAACCAAAACAGTAACAGTCAAAACGGTAACAGCCAAAACGGTAACAACCAAAACAGTAACAGCCAAAACGGTAACAACCAAAACAGTAACAGCCAAAACAGTAACAGCCAAAACAGTAACAGCCAAAACAGTAACAGTGAAAACGGTAACAACCAAAACAGTAACAGTCAAAACAGTAACAGCCAAAACGGTAACAACCAAAACAGTAACAGCCAAAACAGTAACAGTGAAAACGGTAACAACCAAAACAGTAACAGTCAAAACAGTAACAGCCAAAACAGTAACAGCCAAAACAGTAACAGTCAAAACAGTAACAGCCAAAACAGTAACAGTGAAAACGGTAACAACCAAAACAGTAACAGTCAAAACAGTAACAGCCAAAACGGTAACAACCAAAACGGTAACAACCAAAACGGTAACAACCAAAACGGTAACAACCAAAACAGTAACAGTCAAAACGGTAACAGCCGAAACGGTAACAGCCAAAACGGTAACAACCAAAATGGTAACAACCAAAACGGTAACAGCCAAAACGGTAACAGTGAAAACGGTAACAACCAAAACAGTAACAGTCAAAACGGTAACAGCCGAAACGGTAACAGCCAAAACGGTAACAACCAAAATGGTAACAACCAAAACGGTAACAGCCAAAACGGTAACAGTGAAAACGGTAACAACCAAAACAGTAACAGTCAAAACGGTAACAGCCAAAACGGTAACAACCAAAACGGTAACAACCAAAATGGTAACAACCAAAACGGTAACAACCAAAACGGTAACAACCAAAACGGTAACAGCCAAAATGGTAACAACCAAAACGGTAACAGCCAAAACGGTAACAACCAAAATGGTAACAACCAAAACGGTAACAGCCAAAACGGTAACAGTGAAAACGGTAACAACCAAAACAGTAACAGTCAAAACAGTAACAGCCAAAACGGTAACAACCAAAACGGTAACAACCAAAACGGTAACAACCAAAACGGTAACAACCAAAACGGTAACAACCAAAACGGTAACAACCAAAATGGTAACAACCAAAACGGTAACAACCAAAACGGTAACAACCAAAACGGTAACAACCAAAACGGTAACAGTCAAAACGGTAACAACCAAAACGGTAACAGTCAAAACAGTAACAACCAAAACAGTAACAACCAAAACGGTAACAGTCAAAACGGTAACAACCAAAACAGTAACAGTCAAAACGGTAACAACCAAAACAGTAACAACCAAAAGAGTAACAACCAAAACGGTAACAACCAAAACGGTAACAACCAAAACGGTAACAACCAAAACAGTAACAACCAAAACGGTAACAGTCAAAACGGTAACAACCAAAACGGTAACAGTCAAAATGGTAACAGCCAAAACGGTAACAACCAAAACAGTAACAACCAAAACGGTAACAACCAAAACGGTAACAGTCAAAATGGTAACAGCTAAAACAGTAACAGCCTGAACCAGTGGTCCCCAAACTACGGCTCGCCGGATAGGGCCCACCTCCACATTTGGTCCGGCCCCCTGAACAATACCAGAGATAATTTAGATTCTTTTTTATATGTGTGTATTTGTATTTGATAATGAAGTTGGAATTTTGCAATCAAATGTTCCTTAGTTCTGAACTATTTTCATTATTAATGAAGCGGAGAGCGTGGGGTTGTCTCCAGGATTTGATATTTTCTGACTTTTGTTTTGTGAAGAATCCAGAAAGTGTTTTTTTAATTGTAGCTTTCTGGAAAACAATACATTTTTACATTTATCCACTCCTGCATTCGTCACATTGTTTCTGTTACAAACTGACCCCAGCCCCTCATCTGAGAAGGAAAAAGTTATGAAACCCTCACAGGAAATAGTTTGGGGACCCCTGGCCTAAACGGTAACGGCCAAAACAGTAACAGTCCAACAGACCAGTGTGTAAAGTTGTCCCAAACGGTCACTCAGATAATTCTCCTTGGTCCATTATTGGTTCAAATCCAGCTGACTCTTGAATTTGTTTAGATATTCTCCAGATTGCCTCTTGTCACGTCCTAGCAAGTGTTTATCCCTTTAACCCTAACCCTAATCACTGAACACGTACATGTCCAGTTTAGCGTCAGACCTGCTAGCTTACCTTGGTTCACAGATGTGATTGGCTGTTGTAACCTGACTGTTCCGTTCACTTCCTGTGCAGAGGACGTGCTATGACTGTTCTGAAGCTCTGAAGCTAATGTCATTTAGCTGACAACACAAGCTAGCTGAAATATTATTGGTTAAAAACTCTACCATAAAAACACCATTGGAAGTTACTGGACTAAGTGGAAATAATATGACATGAAGAACACAGAGAATAGACAATCATTTAGTTTACATGTTTATGAAAATAAAATAACATTTACTTTTCTGAGCATGTTTACGTCAACAGAGAACGTCCTGACGGACCACCACTGTAAATTAATTGTAGAACACATTTAAAACCAAAGTGCTTCACAATAAAATAGTAATAAAATAAGATAATTAGATACAAATATACAGATACAGGTGTGTTTAGACATCTGTTCCTGTGGTAGAATATTCCAGGGACACTGAAGGTCCCGTCCTGGTTTTGTTCATTTTATTGAATATTCTGTTTATTTTTGTTCATTTTATGGATTATAGATTCAGATCTTAGTTCCTGTGATAGAATATTCCATATACATATATATTCACTCAACCCAAAAGTGATCATGTTACTCCTCACTTCCTCCAGTTGCACTGGTTACCAGTGGTGGCCCGGATCAAGCACAAGACCTGGACCATGGCCTTCAAAACCATCTCAGGAAGTGCCCCTGCTTATGTGAAGGACACACTACAGCTGTGTGCTCCAAACACACACACACATGAATGCCATATCTGATCCCCCTCCCTTTTCTTTAAAAATTTATTTTATATTTCTATTTTTTTTTTCAATTTTATTTACTTATTTGTTTCCTTCACTGGTGTATTTGTTATATGTAGTTGGCATTCTTAAGAGGGTTTTAATGGATGCAGTGGGATTGTGGGAAGGATAAAGGAAGTTGGAAAAATGGAAAAAAAATAAGTTTTTGACATATTCCATTGTTATGTTAGTGACTGTGAAATAACTTCCAATAAAGGGAGTTCATTAAAAAAGTTAAGTACAGTCACAGCAGAGTCATGTAGTTAAAGGAGGCAGGTGAGGCAGGGTCTGTCCAGACATAATCTATCATGAGTTATGATCAATATAAATAATACTAATAAATATTTGTCCAAGTGTCTGTGTTATAAATCACATCTGTATGATTCCAATGCTTTCAATCATTTTCGTGACCAAAATGGTCGTATTTGTTTGTTTCCTCTTCAACTGCAGTGAATACGCAGTGAATATGCAGCGAATATGCAGTGAATGTGCAGTGAATATGCCACAACAATTGAAAAAAAACCCCACTTCACTTCAACAAGAGTATTTTACTCACGGGAGAAGAAGGGGTGAATGTTGTGGGCCAGCCTTTAACCTGAATCCGCCGACTTTGGCTGAGGGCGCTCAACTTAAAAAACCCACCGAAAAAGCCCTACGTCTGCTCCTTTCATTTCGTGGATGGGAAACCGACAATCAAGCACCCATATCCCGAGAAATGGCTTGGCTAGGAGGCTCTGGAGCGACGTCTGCGACGACAGCTTGTGAGGTGAACAGGTAAAAAAGTTTAGCTGCTACTCTGCCCTAGCGCGAGTCTGCTAAGACTTACACTTAGACTTAGATTGCACAAGAATAAACACAACAGTGGGATTTTTGGCAACGAGATGTCGTTGCTTGGCTTCCGGAGCACACATACTAAAATAAATAAGTAAAAAAAACAGCTAAGGAAGAGAATAAAACAGAATGAATTGTGCAAAAACAGAGTAATTAGTGCAAATATGACATTTTAGCAGCTGGGGGGGGGGGCAGTTTCACAACCAGGAGGTAAATTTCTGTCCATTTTTATGGATAAGTGTACTGAGAGTACATTGTCCATGAGGTAGATGAATGTGTGTGTGTGTGTGTGTGTGTGTGGGGGGGGGGGGGGTTGTTATTTGGCATTCAGCAGTCTGGTGGCCAGGGGGAAGTAACTATTCCTGAATCTGGCCGTTCTGCAGCGGATGCTGCGGAACCTTCTGCCAGATGCCATGCGAGTGAACAGTCTGTGCTGGGGATGAGTGGGGTCAGAGAGGATCCGGTGGGCTCTGGATATGCAGCGGCTCTCTGCTATGTCCTGAATTGTGGGGAGCGGGGCCCCGATGATCTTCTCCGCCGTCCTCACCACCCTCCACAGAGACTTCCAGTCTGAGGCCCTGCAGCTCCCGGACCAGACGGAGATGCAGCTGGTCAGCAGGGTCTCTATTGTCCCTCTGTAGAAGGTGGTTAGGACGGGGGAGGGGAGAGAGGCTCTTCTCAGCCATCGCAGGAAGTGCAGGCGCTGCTGTGCCTTCTTTGCCAGGGAGGAAGTGTGGAGTGACCAACTGAGGTCATCTGTGATCTGCACTCCCAAGTACTTGGTTGTGCTCACGATTTCCACCGCCGTGTCATTGATGTGGAGGGGTGTGTGGCTGGGTCTGGATCTCCTGAAGTCTACGATGATCTCCTTCGTTTTGTCGACATTCAGGACCAGGTTGTTCACCTTACACCAGTCCACAAGATGTTGCACTTCCTCCCTGTAAGCCAGTTCCTTATTGTCCTGAATGAGACCCACAACTGTTGTGTCGTCCGTGTACTTCAGGATGTGGTTGCTGCTG
>CM035797.1:46778908-46803908 GCA_020466265.1 Siphamia tubifer
CAATAAAATGTCAAAATAATGTGACAAACAAACAACATTACAGAAGTTAATTTTGCGACATGTCACCTTTGACCTCCATAAAAAGTCAAAATTGAAGATTTTTTTTAAACTTCATTCAATGTTTTACTTTTATAGTGTACAAACCTAATGTTTCACTTGTACACTGAAAAAAATTAAACATTGAATAACTTACAAAGAAAGAAAGAAAGAGTTGAGTGAATCAAATTAAATCTAAATAATCCTGTACAATTTAATTTGATTCCTTCAACTACATGTTTTATGTGTGACCATCAAAAGACAAAATTGAAGAATTTTTTTAAAAGTTGTTTCAATGTTTTACTTTTTCCAGTGTACAAACCTAATGTACACCATAGACAAAGTTCAGTTGTGATGACACTAAGGCTCCGCCCACACAAAAACACATCAGGTTCTTTTGTTCCAGTGGAACATGCTGATAATGAAGGTTTTTATTTGGCCTTTTTTTAGGACCACGGCCGTGCAAGGCCTACTGAGGCCATTGTGATTGCAATGAAGTCTGCCCTTTGACCTTTAATTGATCCCTGAACATGCACGAAAACTCACCAAATTTTGCACAAACCTCAGAAGTGTGAAAAATTGCGAGTATTTATACGTTTCGTAAAAGTCAGTCAAGAAATGTGTCCACAGCGCCACCTAGAAATGGTGAAATAGTTTGTATTAGGCCAGATCACGCCCTTGTGAAGTTAGAGCTATAAAAATCGGCATATGATGATGAACAAAAAAACTAACAATGGCCACGCCCATAAACCAACAGGAAGTCCGCCATCAAGGATTGAATTTTTTTTAATTTTGAGTCGTCGTTTTCGCTGTCATTGGAATTTATCGATCTCCTCCTTGGTCGTTGGGGCAAATAAGCTCAAAATCGGTGAATACGATCTAGACAAGTGGGATTTCAAAAGTTATCCAATTTATTTGGAAAAGTGGCATCGTTTTTGTGCTACGCTGTCGCAAATTTTGTGAAGATTTTGGGAAAAGTTACCTCTACATAAACTGCTTCAGCTCGGACATACGAACATTGATTTGGCTGAAATTTGACCCCGATGTCTGTTTCCCGGTTCTACACCTGTTTGTCACACGAAATTGTTATTTCACACTATAGCGCCCCCTACAGATTTGCCAAATACACTGTAAGTAAAATGGCAGTAGATCGAACATGCGAACTGAAATTTGACTCAGACGTCTATCTCTTGGTCCTACACCTGTTTATTAATAGAAATTGCAGTTTTGCTCTTTAGCGCCCCCCCCTACAAAATCACCTTTACTGAAATGGCTGTAGATCGGGTATACAAACACCCATTTGGCTCAAATTTGACTCGGACATCGCGTGGGGTCGCGGTCACCAGGGCCTTTGAGACTGCTGCAGTTTTACTTTAACTTAATTTGCTTGTCTTTTCCCTCATGCATCTGTTACAACTTTCAATGAGTTTGAAAGCAGGTTTCAGATGAACTTTAATCACTTTGATCAAACGGTATAATCATACAAATCAAAAATCACCATCATCATGTATCATATATGTATATATTTGTATATTTGTTTAAGTGAACCAGACTAACACTGGTGTAAAACAGAAAATACTTCTAGAATAAAACTAATGAAATGTAAAAACACGTTTACCACAAATTTAATTAAAAGGTTTTCTGGAAAATTAGGAGAAAATTATTACAGTTTTGAAAGGTCAACATTTTTACCATCCCACAAATGTAAAAAAAACAAAACAAAAAAAACCCTCCACAAACAATAATTTGTGGAATTATTATACTTGTGATAATTTATAATAATTATACATTTGTAAATTTATAATTATTACATTTGTGGTTGTTGTGTTAAAAGCTCTAACATTTTATTTTATTACATTTGTAGAAGTGTCTTTAAAACACATGTAGCTTCAACATGGAAACGGACTTATTAAAGGATTCTTTTTTCCAGTATTTAACACGTGTAGAATGGTTTGATTTAGACAAATGATGAAACCTGCATAAACCTGCACCATGAGCAATACAAGTCTGCACCACCCACGCACATACACCCACATACACCCACACACCTAAGCTGTGGGTCAGCCACCAGCTACAGCAGCAGCATCTGCATCAGCAGCAATAGTAGCATCAGCAGCAATAGCAGCATCAGCAGCAATAGCAGAAGCAGCGGCAATGGCAGAAGCAGCAGCAATAGTAGCATCAGCAGCAATAGCAGCATCAGCAGCAATAGTAGCATCAGCAGCAACAGTAGCATCAGCAGCAACAGCAGCAGCAGCAGTGCATGCTGGGAAGTGCTCACATAAAGAGCACACGTCTGGTGGAGAACTTTTCCCTGGAGCCATTTTTTCCTTCATATTCAGAGTTAACTTTACAGAATGTTCATAATTATAATTATGATGATATGATTATTTTATTTTTATATTAACATGACTTCATTTGTTCCAGTGAAGTTATTGACACTTTATCATCTTTAAATCAAACGGTTAAGTGGCATTATTTTATGTGTATGTGTGTGTCCAGACATATCATACTAATATATATATATATATATATATATATATATATATATATATATATATATATATATGCAGCTAATGTGTATCAGATGCAATTTCACAACTTGTAAGGAATGTTTTAAATTATGAAAAGTGTTGATATTGAAAAAAATTATACAGTTGTGAAAAAAAATAATACACTTAATGACTGACACCTTCGCACATCTCAGTAAAATCCATTGTAACTTTCCTCTACCATGTCCTGTGTGAAGACTGTGGTTTAATTAGGAGCAGTTCTATTACCAACAGTCATATATTAAAGCACTGTCATATATTGCATCTGTAAAATGAGGTGCTGTGCTGCCATTCAAACCTGTACAAGTTAATTGAATAAATGTTATCTCTGTGCAGAACAGGGCAATTATTGGCCTGTCAGGTAGAAAGCTGGAAGGAAATACAATATACAAAGAAAAAGTATTCACATAAAGGTATAGAGAAAAGGAGAGGGACATGGTTTATAAACCTCACACCTCAAAGAACTACTGACACTTTAGCTGTTTCAACTTTGTTTTTCTATTGTTTTTTAAGTCGTTGCTTTCAATTTGAACATTTTACAATCCTTCAGTCAATTAATTACCTCCGAAGTTATGGTCCGTCTGTCTGTCCGTCCGTCTGTCTGTCTGTCTGTCTGTCTAACATAACTCACAAAGGTTATGGATGAATTTTCAGAATATTTTCAGGGTGTGTTAGTTCAGGGTGTGTTAGGAAGGAAGGAACAAATAATTACATTTTGGTGATGATCCAGAATAGATTCTGGATCACTTTGTCATTTATTCTCCATTTAGTCATGGATATTTTTTACACAGCATAATAATGTGTGATTAATAATAAAAACAACTACTTTGATGAGTGAATAAAAAGTTAATTTGACGTAGTCTTAACCTTGACGTTCTGTTCAGTGAACAGGAAGTCAATTTCCAGTTCACTTCCTGCCTCCTGTGGTGAAGTGGGTATGGACTAAAATCTGCCCAAATTAAATATAAATGGGAGTAAAGTGTGGATTTAACAAAGTGTGTCTTCAATGGGACGTGAACATCAATGTTAATTTAATGTTTAACACACATTGTCATTAATTTAATTGTTAAACCTCCGAGGGTAAACGTTAACTTTTTATTCTTAATGTTTAAAGTCTACTGGTATTTTCAGGAGTACGTAGTAAAAAAAGAAAAGAAAAAGGAAATAAAACCTTTGACTAAGTGTCAAAACACGCATATATATATATATATATATATATATATATATATATATATATATATAGTATATATATATATATATATATATATATATATATATATAATACGAAAAAAATACGAAAAAAATGTTCCTCTCGCCCCACGTGGGTGGTGTCTCCTTCAGACTCAGGTCCTCTACCAGAGGTCTGGGAGCCTGAGGGTTCTGTGCAGGATCTTAGCTGTTCCTAACAATGTTCTCTTTTGGACACAGATCTCTGATGTTGTTCCTGGTATCTGCTGGAGACATTGCCCCAGCTTGGGGGTCACTGCCCCTAGTGCCCCCATCACTACTGGTACCACTGTTGCCTTCACACTCCACATTTTCTCTAACTCCTCTTTCAGCCCTTGGTATTTCTCTTCTCTTCTCATGTTCTTTCTTTCTCATGTTGCTATCACTGGGGACTGCTACATCTATCACCACCACTGTCTTCTCCTGTTTATCCACCACCACTATGTCAGGCTGATTGGCCATCACCATCTGGTCTGGATCTGGAAGTCCCACAGGATCTTGGCCTGTTTGTTCTCTGTCACCTTTGGGGGGTTCTCCCATCTTGACCCTTGACCTCCAGTCCATACTCTTTACAGATGTTCCTGTACAGTATGTCCTCTACCTGGTTATGCCTCTCCATGTATGCCTTACCTGCCAGCATCTTACACCCTGCTGTGATGTGCTGGACTGTTTCAGGGGCTTCTCTACACAGCCTACACCTGGGGTCCTGTCTGATGTGGTAGACCCCAGCCTCTATTGCTCTGGTGTTCAGGGCTTGTTCTTGTGCAGTCATGAGTAGTGCCTCTGTGCTGTCCTTTAGTCCAGCCTTTTCCAGACACTGGTATGTCTTTTCCATATCAGCCACTTCCTCAATTTGTCGATGGTACACGCCATGCAAGGGTTTGTCCCTCCATGATAGCCCCTCTGGTTCCTCGACCTTACTGGGCTTTTGTTGCCTGAGGCATTCACTTAGCAGTTGGTCATTGGGGGCCATTTTCTTGATGTATTCCTGGAGGTTCGCCGTTTCCTCCTGGACAGTAGTTCTGACACTTACTAGTCCTCGGCCCCCTTCCTTTCGCTTAGTGTACAGCCTCAGGACACTGGACTTGGGGTGGAACCCTCCATGCATGGTAAGGAGTTTCCTTGTCTTGATATCAGTGGCTTGTATCTCTTCCAGTGTCCAGGATATTATCCCAGCTGGGTATCTGATTACTGGCAGGGCATAGGTGTTAATGGCCTGGATCTTATTTTTGCCGTTCAGCTGACTTTTCAGGACCTGTCTTACCCTCTGTAGGTATTTGGCTGTGGCTGACTTCCCAGCTGCCTCCTCATGATTACCATTTGTCTGTGGGATCCCTAGGTATTTGTAACTTTCCTGCACATCTGTGATATTCCCTTCAGGTAGGTCAACCCCTTCAGTTGTGATCACCTTTCCTCTTCTAGATATCATCCGCCCACATTTATCTAGTCCTAATGACATCCCAATGTCTTTGCTGTAGATCCGGGTGAGGTGAATTAGGGAATCAATGTCACGCTCATTCTTGGCATACAGCTTGATGTCATCCATGTAGAGGAGGTGGTTGATGGATGTTCCACTTCGGAACTGGTATCCAAAGCCACTCTTTGAGAAAAAATAAATAAATATATATATATATATATATATATATATACTGTATATATATATATATATATATATATATATATATATATATATATAAATGAATCTTGTATTTTCTGTTAAACTATAGATTTCGGTACAGAGCTGTAGCAATAAGTATTCCATATAACATAAACTTTAACCTTCCAAAGTTTCCCCTGCAGATATTGACCTAACAGGGGTGTAGGTGGACAGTTTGGGGTTATGTAACAAGTAATTACAGCCAAAAAGTTTTAGGTAGTCATGCTGCACTTATGTCCAAAGCGCAGCTGTCAAATTTGATCATGTATTTGCCTCATGATTTCACTTCAGAATATCAAATCTTGTCTTTAAAGCAGGAAGGTCAGCTCTGGCTCGTGCTTCTTTTCGACAGCGTGCCTCTGACTCCAGTCATAATAAAGCAGATAAATATGGATGACCCACTCAGATCAGTAGTGTCAACAAAATATATACAGTATACGTCTGTTTGTGAAAAAGTCAAATATGGCCTGAAGGAGTTGGAGTTAGCTTTTACATGTTGACTAACAAGAGTCAAACACACAACGACACATACAGGTACTATGAAGATGTAAGGTAGTAGTACTAATAATAATCACTTTATTTGTATAATATCTTCATCCAAGTATTACAGCTCAAAGGGCTTCTTTCACATTGATAAAAAGTAAACCTTCTCCATTATAAATATGGACTTTTTTGTCTTGCTATGTTAGTCCTTCTTCGTCTCGTGTGCTTTTGTTTTGTTTGTCGTCATTGGTGTCCGGGGCTTTTATTTTGTTAGGTGGGTCTGTGTGCATGTTGTCTAGTTTTGCTTACTGTCACCAGTGTAATCGGTGTGATTGAGTTCACTTGTTCCCTTCCCCTTCAGAAGTGTAGTGTGTGATTACACAGTGTGAGTTTGTCTGCCTCGTTCGCACCCACATGAGCGTATTTCTCCCGTGTCCTGAGTATTCTGTGAATGACTGTTTTTTGGTTGTTGGTGTCTGTCTGTCATCTGTTCCATCTTGGTTTTGGTTTTAACTGTTTAGGTTACAGGACCCAGATTCATGTATGACGCTGAAACTGCCTAACCCCTGCTGGATCCCACTGCTTGGACTGATCACCTGGTTTGACCTTTTCCCGCTTCGCCCGCTTCGCCCGCTTCGCCCGCTTCGCCCGCTTCGCCCGCTTCGCCCGCTTCGCCCGCTTCGCCCGCTTCGCCCGCTTCGCCCGCTTGCTGGTAACGTCTCTTGGATTGTGTTTTATGATAGTTCATAATTTGGTATTGGAGTTCAATATTGGGATTATACACGATGAATCTGGATCAAGGGTAATAGAAAAAGGACAAAGACTTGTTTGGATCAAAATGTAGACAAGAAAAGAGACGGGAAAGCAAAACGTTTTGGTTACTGAAGAGAGGGAGTGGAAAATAGAAAGCTGGCACAAACTCAAAACACGACGCAAATGACATCACGCACGATGGAACCCAATGAACACTCGACACAGACTTGTTAGCACACACCCCATAGCTGTGTGTGGAAGGAGTAAACAATGGAGGAAAATACAGTGGTACCTCTACTGACCACTGACCACTGACCACTGACCACTGACCACTGACCACTGGCCACTGACCACTGGCCACTGGCCCACTTAATGAATGATCCAAGTAACAAAAACATTTACCTCAAGTACACAAATACAGTAGTGTACGTACAGTACTATAGTAAACATAAATACAGAACTATAGTACACATAAATACAGTACTATAGTAAACAAATACAATACTGTACATACAGTACTATAGTACACATAAATACAGTACTGTACGTACAGTACTATAGTAAACATGAATACAGTACAGTATGTACAGTACTATAGTAAACATAAATACAGAACTATAGTACACACAAATACAGTACTGTATGTACAGTACTATAGTAAACATGAATACAGTACAGTATGTACAGTACTATAGTAAAAATAAATACAGAACTATAGTACACATAAATACAGTACTATAGTAAACAAATACAGTACTGTACATACAGTACTATAGTACACATAAATACAGTATTGTACGTACAGTACTATAGTAAACATGAATACAGTACTGTACATACAGTACTATAGTACACATAAATACAGTATTGTACGTACAGTACTATAGCAAACATGAATACAGTACTGTACATACTGTACTATAGTACACATAAATACAGTACTATAGTACACATAAATACAGTACTGTATGTACAGTACTATAGTAAACATGAATACAGTACAGTATGTACAGTACTATAGTAAACATAAATACAGAACTATAGTACACATAAATACAGTACTGTACGTAACATCCAGCTAGGTTTGGTGACGTCACTTGTTTTGAAAACGTGCAGTAAAAAAACAGTCTTTATTTCCACAGAGACACATGAACCAGTTTGATCCAACAGTTTTTTACAGTTTGTGCAGCAGCTACTGTGGCGCCGTCTGCTCTAGTAGATGAGATTTTTTAGAAATTTCGCCCTCCGTAGTGGAAATGCACCAAAGTGAGTAAAATGAACAATGGAGTAGAATGGATACTAATGGAAGGTTAGAAGATGTGTTTCCACCACACACTCTCAAAGACTATTTGGACACAAAACGTTCAACCCTTGTTTTTTCACTTCTGTAACTGAGCCAAAGTATCAACCCCACTGGTCATGTTTGATTCTTCTCCCAATACACACCATTACTAGTGGGATTAACAGGATTGTGGCTTCACACACTCCCACAGAGGGTGAGGGAGGATATGTGGGACAAGAGGCTCTGGCAGTGGAACAACAGTCCCATGCCAGTAAAGCGCTCTGCAACCAAAAAGAAGACTAACAATTATATATATATATATAAAGCAGAATACTGGAAAGAGATGGAGAGAATGGGACTAGAAACAAGAAGAAGGTGGATAAAAAGCCAAATCCTGGAGTCAACATGGTCATGTCTTAGCCGCCGTTGTCCCCACGGAGCATCCCAGTGTGTCTAACACGCTTTGGTTTCAGTCCATTTGGAAATTAATTCAAAGTGCAAAGACCCAGGCGGCCCAGTTCTGCAGGAGGAGGAAGAGGAGGTGTGGGAGCGCCTCCTTTCTTGCACGTCTGTCTTCACTGTTTTGCATCAAATTATGTCCGTCACAAAGTTTCACATGTGCATGAATTAAAGAGTCAAGCTAAAAGCAGTATTTGTAAAATAGTATTAGTTACAAGGGTTTAACTCTGAGCAGTCCCACTGGTTTTTAATTTAAGACTTTTGATTTTGTCTTCATATATCACATCAAAAAAATATTTATCTAGACTCATTTGGAACCATTTTATTACCAGCATAACTTCACCTGTGATTCTACAGTCATTTTAGGTTTAATAAGGAATGTATTTTTATTTACGTTTCAGGAAAAATGGGAATAATAATCGAACTCAGGAGGGCTCATGCCAGCATCCGCAGCCTAATAAACACATTTAAATGAAATTAAATTACAATAAATTCATAAAAACCTCATGAGTTTCTTTTAACATCATGAAAAACATTGTTCTCTGATTGATTCATAACTAACCTTTAGCACAGTGGTTCTCAAATGGGGGTATGCGTCCCTCTGGGGGTACGTGGAGGTACTGCAGTGGGTACATGAACCTTTTCAAAATTATTTTTAAAATAAGTATCATATTTTCTGGACTATAAGATGCATTAAGTGAAGTTAAAATAATGAAAAAAGTCACAATTGTGAAATAAAAAGTCAAAATGATAGGATAAAAAGTGAAATAAGTTTGAATTGAATAAATCAGACACTAATTTTACACTGTTCCTCTTTTTTCTTGCAAAAATGTCGATGTCAGGAGGAACTGGACTAAAAATATGTTTGTAAGAATAACAACAGTGAATAAAGTTTGACAACCACTTTTTAGTGCATTTTAAATATTTTTATTTAATATTTTTAATTTTGTCTTTAGCATTTTATTAACATAACTTCACCTGTGTGAATATAAAGTTATTTTAGGTGTATTTGCATATATTTAATAGCAAAACAAACATTTAAATTAAATGAAAATAAATACATGAAAACCTTTTGAGTTTCATTGAACATCATGAAAATTCTGTTATTGACTCATGACTTAGCTTTAACAAAATGAGTAAAACAACAAAGTTAGATACTAATATTTAAAACAATTGCAGGTATTACTTCATATCAAGTATTTGAAAAACAATCTGGTTTCACAATATCGTTATACAACCAGAAAACTATAGAATACATTATTATACAACGCACCGTTCCACCTACAGAACGCACCGTTCCAACTACAGAACGCACCGTTCCAACTACAGAACGCACCGTTCCAACTACAGAACGCACCGTTCCAACTACAGAACGCACCGTTCCACCTACAGAACGCACCGTTCCAACTACAGAACGCACCGTTCCAACTACAGAACGCACCGTTCCAACTATAGAACGCACCGTTCCAACTACAGAACGCACCGTTCCAACTATAGAACGCACTGTTCCAACTACAGAACGCACCGTTCCAACTATAGAACGCACTGTTCCAACTACAGAACGCACCGTTCCAACTACAGAACGCACCGTTCCAACTACAGAACGCACCGTTCCAACTATAGAACGCACCGTTCCAACTACAGAACGCACCGTTCCAACTATAGAACGCACTATTCCAACTATAGAATATACTATAAAAACATAAAAGCATCCAATTTTATCCAGTCTTAATGACATTTAATTACATTTTTCTGTTGTTTTCATTATTTTTTTAAAGCCCACTTTGTGCTGAAGGAGAAATTTAAAGGAGATGAAAATGAAGTGTGTTTGAGCATTAGAGGATTTCATCCATTACCTTTTAACAAGTGTACGCTGTCTTTACAGGTGGATGCAGAAAACTACTATTTATTTAACTGTGAAGTTGGTCCAGTCGTCCTAATCAACTCCACTTTAACACAGATTCCTCAACACACAAACAGCAACTTCATCTTTGATTTTAATATTGATAGACACAGAAAAAAACACTTTGTGAGAGTGAAAGTGCATATGTTGCAAAAGTGACTGAACAGCAAAGCATAAAAACCTACAACTAATTGGTTCTCTATGGGCTTGTTCTGACAACAGAGACAGAGAGAGAGAGAGAGAGAGAGAGAGAGAGAGAGAGGGAAAGGGAGAAGGAGAGAGAGAGAGAGAGGGGGGAAAGAAGGAGAAGGAGAGAGAGAGAGAGAGGGGGGAAAGAAGGAGAAGAGAGACAGGGAGCGAGAAAGAAAGAGAGAGAGAGGCACAGAGAGAAAGAAAGACGGAGAGAGAGAGAGAGAGACAGAGAGAGAAAGGGAGAGAGGGGTGGAGAGAGAGGGGGGGAGAGGGAGAGAGAGGAGGGAGAGAAAGAGAGAGAGGGGAAAGAAGGAGAAGAGAGAGAAAGAGAGAGGGAGCGAGAGAGGCCTGTTCTGACAACCCCAAACATTAGAGTTAGAGAGAGAAAGACATAGAGATAGAGATAGAGATAGAGATAGAGATAGAGATAGAGATAGAGATAGAGATAGAGATAGAGATAGAGATAGAGATAGAGATAGGGGGGCTGCCCTAGGAAGTCAAAGTTATGGAAGAGAAAAACATTTAAAAATTGGGTCAAAAAGAAAGTAAAATGGTTTAGAAAGATATGTTGTTTTGACTGCAGGTTAATGTGGCCCAAATCTGATTTGTTTGACCAAAGACACTGGAAAAAATACTCGCCCTCTAAAAACAACTGTAAAAAATGTTACGATCATAACTAGTATTCACAGAATGTTTAACCCTGCACCTATTTGTCTCCAGTTTCTATGACAACCTGTTCTTGAATTAAAGCCAATAATGTGATTTTGACCTTTCTTCTAAATTCCACCCTGACCTTTGACCTTTTACAATTTTGGTAATTTGATTATATGTATTTATACGCTGGTATGTGTAATATTATGATAATATATCTAGTATTATGTCTATGTTTGACACAAACAGTGTTACACATGTCACCTTTGACCTCCAGAGATCTGAAAAACTATTGGTTGTAGGTGATAACATCAATTATGAGAATTGTATAAATCAAATGTGCAAAAAATATATCATACATTCAATTACAATAAATGTAAATATCAAAAACAATAAAATGAAATAACAATAGAAACAATAGAAATAATAAATGACAAATGGAACTGAAAAATGACTTCAGTACACATCGATTTGTGTGACATCATCATCCAGAACACTTAACCTCATTAACCTAGTTACACCAACTGGTAAACATTTGAGTAGATACCACCGGTGGCACGATGGCTGAGTGGTTAGTGCCCTCGCCTCACAGCAAGAACACCTGGGTTTGATTCCCGGACTGTGCAGGCCTTTCTGTGTGGAGTTTACACGTTTAGTTTACCACGTTTAGTTTACCACGTTTAGTTTACCACGTTTAGTTTACACGTTTAGTTTACCACGTTTAGTTTACACGTTTAGTTTACCACGTTTAGTTTACCGCCTTTAGTTTACACGTTTAGTTTACCGCCTTTAGTTTACACGTTTAGTTTACCACGTTTAGTTTACCGCCTTTAGTTTACACGTTTAGTTTACCACATTTAGTTTACCACGTTTAGTTTACCACATTTAGTTTACCACGTTTAGTTTACACGTTTAGTTCACACGTTTAGTTTACACGTTTAGTTTCCCACGTTTAGTTTACCACATTTAGTTTACCACATTTAGTTTACCACGTTTAGTTTACACGTTTAGTTTACACGTTTAGTTTACACGTTTAGTTTCCCACGTTTAGTTTACCACATTTAGTTTACCACGTTTAGTTTACACGTTTAGTTTACCACGTTTAGTTTACACGTTTAGTTTACACATTTAGTTTACCACGTTTAGTTTACCACGTTTAGTTTACCACGTTTAGTTTACACGTTTAGTTTACACATTTAGTTTACCACGTTTAGTTTACCACGTTTTGGTTACACGTTTAGTTTACACATTTAGTTCCCCACGTTTAGTTCCCCACGTTTAGTTTACCACGTTTAGTTTACCACGTTTAGTTTACCACGTTTAGTTTCCCACGTTTAGTTTACCACGTTTAGTTTACACATTTAGTTTACACATTTAGTTTACCACGTTTAGTTTACCACGTTTAGTTTACACATTTAGTTTACCACGTTTAGTTTACCACGTTTAGTTTACCACGTTTAGTTTACCACGTTTAGTTTACACGTTTAGTTTACCACGTTTAGTTTACACGTTTAGTTTACCACGTTTAGTTTACCACGTTTAGTTTACCACGTTTAGTTTACACGTTTAGTTTACACATTTAGTTTACCACGTTTAGTTTACCACGTTTAGTTTACCACGTTTAGTTTACCACGTTTAGTTTACACGTTTAGTTTACCACGTTTAGTTTACACATTTAGTTTACCACGTTTAGTTTACCACGTTTAGTTTACACATTTAGTTTACCACGTTTAGTTTACCACGTTTAGTTTACCACGTTTAGTTTACACGTTTAGTTTACACGTTTAGTTTACCACGTTTAGTTTACACGTTTAGTTTACACGTTTAGTTTACCACGTTTAGTTTACACGTTTAGTTTACCACATTTAGTTTACACGTTTAGTTTACCACGTTTAGTTTACACGTTTAGTTTACCACGTTTAGTTTACCACGTTTAGTTTACCACGTTTAGTTTACACGTTTGTCTCCCTGTGTCTGGATGGGTTTCCTCCAGGTGCTCCGGTTTCCTCCTTCACCCAAAAATATGTTGCTCCAGCAGGTGATTCTGACCATTAGTCTGGTTCTACAGCAGAGGTGGGTACCCGGGCACCACCCATGGGTGCCCACTGCTCCTTAGAATGATGGGTTAAATGCAGAGGACACATTTCATTGTATAAAGACAAATAAAGTACTGTACTTTACTGACAAGCACGTAAACACCACATCCCTGTTTCATGAAAAACCAAACCTTGTACCATGTCCCAGGACTAAATAATGTGTAGAACCTCCCAAAAGACAAAGGTATGACCAGTAACTACAAGCGTAGGTCCATTTAGATTTTGGAGACCAGGCCGTTCCATCACTGTTCACCCTAACCCTGCTTGTATCCACTTGGATCACTTCTCTCCTTTTTCCGTTGGAATTCAATATTTTCCTCTTGCCAGGCATGTGTGCTGCATACACACACAATGCAGGATTTAGGCAAATTGACGGGAACCGTCACACTTCGATCATGGTTTGGGGTGTATCAGGGTTGTAGTTAATGCCTGTCAGTGGTATTTACACAAATGTTTACCACTTCTAAAATGGCGGTCGGCGTAACTTGGTAAAGTGTCCCGGATGATTACATCATCGCGAATCCATTTATAGTCAGTGTGTCTTATGTGTTTGCATGTTTATTCATTCATTCATTCATTATCTGAACCCGCTTTATCCACACTAGGGTCACGGGGGTCACTGGGGGCCTAATCCAGCTACAATGGGCGAAGGCGGGGTACACCCTGTATGAGACGCCAGTTCATCTCAGGGCTGAACATATATAGACAAACAATCACTCTCACATTCACACCTATGGACAATTTTAGATTAACCAATTAACCTATCAGTGCATGTGTTTGGATGGTGGGAGGAAACCGGAGTGCCCGGCGAAAACCCACGCGGACACGGGGAGGACATGCAAACTCCACACAGAAAGGTCTGGTACGGGATTTGAACCAGGGTCCTTCTTGCTGTGAGGCACGAGTGCTAACCACTGCACCACCGTGCTAACCACTGCACCACCGTGCTAACCACTGCACCACCGTGCTAACCACTGCACCACCGTGCTAACCACTGCACCACCGTGCTAACCACTGCACCACCGTGCTAACCACTGCACCACCGTGCTAACCACTGCACCACCGTGCTAACCACTGCACCACCGTGCCGCCCTGCATGTTTATATTATACAATTATTACAAGTATTATAGATATTATTAGTTTGATAAACAGAAATCACTGAGGTACAAAAACTTCCTGTGTGGATGTCTGTGCTATATGCTAGCACGGCTAACCGCTAACATGACTAGCTCTTCACAAAACTTACCACCTAACTAAAATGTTAGCAGTCAGTAACATTCACTAAAATACACCGTCACTCACTGTTACTAAAACTCTGTAAAATGATTTTAAACTAAAAACAAAGTCAGTAAACATGACCAACACCACCAGACCGATCTCTAAACACGTCTCATGTCATGTGTCTCTACTGGGCCGTGTGCTGAAAGGCAGCCTCTCCACTATGGAGAGGTTAAGCCCCGCCCTTCTACTTCCGGTCCATGGGTGCTTAGCTCGCTAATAATGTGAATGGGAGTGAATGGAGCGAGTCAAGATAAATTCTGGTTCAGTTTGACCAGTGCTCTGACATTCACACATGATAGTGTTTAATAATAAATATGAATGTGTCACAGACAGAGCAGCTGTTTATGATGATGTTAGCTTTTATGTGGGTCAGGTTTTATGTGGGTTAGTTTTTATGTGGGTTAGGTTTATGTGGGTTAGCTTTTATGTGGGTTAGGTTTATGTGGGTTAACTTTTATGTGGGTTAGCTTTTATGTGGGTTAGGTTTATGTGGGTTAGGTTTATGTGGGTTAGCTTTTATGTTGGTTAGGTTTATGTGGGTTAGCTTTTATGTGGGTTAGGTTTATGTGGGTTAGCTTTTATGTGGGTTAGGTTTATGTGGGTTAGCTTTATGTGGGTTAGGTTTATGTGGGTTAGGTTTATGTGGGTTAGGTTTATGTGGGTTAGCTTTTATGTGGGTTAGGTTTATGTGGGTTAGCTTTTATGTGGGTTAGGTTTTATGTGGGTTAGCTTTTATGTGGGTTAGCTTTTATGTGGGTTAGGTTTATGTGGGTTAGGTTTTATGTGGGTTAGGTTTATGTGGGTTAGGTTTTATGTGGGCTTAATAACAGGATGTGACGTCACATGTTCTCCAGTCGTGTAGTTTAAATTATTAACAGGTTTTATTCACAGATGAATCAGTCGTTCATTAACAGAAGCAGATGAAACATTAATAATTATCATTTATTATGAGGAACAACATGTGTGGGATTCAGGTCACATGACAAACCTGATACCATTTAACAGTTTATTTACCATTGAATACCATTCATTCATTTTACCATCTCAGGCCCCATGATCCTCCTGGAAGGGGCGGAGCCTAAAGCTCCCTGCAGGCTTTTCACATCTCGTGGATAATGTAGTTCATTGAATGCTGGGTGTCATTCAGGAGGACCTCCTCTTTCAAAAGACTACAAAAATGGCCGCCCTACAACTCAATAGCAAAAGATATGGATAAATGAATTGCAATTAAAAATAGCTTACACTTCACCCCACAAACATTAAAGTCATGTTTGAACATTAATTTTATCACTAAAATAAACTTCATATGTTATCATTAAGGTCTAAAATTTTAGCAAAATTTGAAACAAATCTCAATTGTCCAGGTGAATTATATTTTTACAATGAAAGAAAATAAAAAAAATCTTCCTCAGCCCGCAGATGGGCGATGGGGTTATTAATGGTTTAGGGTTTAATGTTTAATATTCAGTCAGTGAAGACACATTCACCAATAAATGACATCTAAAATCTACATTTTCTTTGACTTATAACACATATTTCCTACTAAATGTCAATACTTTTATCATATTCAAAGGGTTTAGGGGGTAGTATTTGGGGTTTAGAGGTAGTGTTGGGGGTTTAGGGGGTAGTGTTGGGGGTTTAGGGGGTAGTATTGGGGGTTTAGGAGGGAGTGTTGGGGGTTTAGGGGGGAGTGTTGGGGGTTTAGGGGGGAGTGTTGGGGGTTTAGGGGGTAGTGTTGGGGGTTTAGGGGGGTAGTGTTGGGGGTTTAGGGGTAGTATTGGGGGTTTAGGGGGTAGTATTGGGGGTTTAGGAGGGAGTGTTGGGGGTTTAGGGGGGAGTGTTGGGGGTTTAGGGGGTAGTGTTGGGGGTTTAGGGGGTAGTGTTGGGGGTTTAGGGGTAGTATTGGGGGTTTAGGGGGTAGTATTGGGGGTTTAGGGGGGAGTGTTGGGGGTTTAGGGGGTAGTATTGGGGGTTTAGGGGGTAGTATTGGGGGTTTAGGGGGGAGTGTTGGGGGTTTAGGGGGGAGTGTTGGGGGTTTAGGGGGTAGTATTGGGGGCTTAGGGGGTAGTGTTGGGGGTTTAGGGGGTAGTATTGGGGGTTTAGGGGGTAGTGTTGGGGGTTTAGGGGGGAGTGTTGGGGGTTTAGGGGGGAGTGTTGGGGGTTTAGGGGGTAGTGTTGGGGGTTTAGGGGGTAGTGTTGGGGGTTTAGGGGGTAGTGTTGGGGGTTTAGGGGGTAGTGTTGGGGGTTTAGGGGTAGTATTGGGGGTTTAGGGGGTAGTATTGGGGGTTTAGGGGGGAGTATTGGGGGTTTAGGGGGTAGTATTGGGGGTTTAGGGGGTAGTATTGGGGGTTTAGGGGGGAGTATTGGGGGTTTAGGGGGTAGTATTGGGGGTTTAGGGGGTAGTATTGGGGGTTTAGGGGGGAGTATTGGGGGTTTAGGGGTAGTATTGGGGGTTTAGGGGGTAGTAATGGGGGTTTAGGGGGGAGTGTTGGGGGTTTAGGGGGGAGTGTTGGGGGTTTAGGGGGGTAGTGTTGGGAGTTTAGGGGGTAGTGTTGGGGGTTTAGGGGGGAGTGTTGGGGGTTTAGGGGGGTAGTGTTGGGGGTTTAGGGGGGAGTGTTGGGGGTTTAGGGGGGTAGTGTTGGGGGTTTAGGGGGTAGTATTGGGGGTTTAGGGGGTAGTATTGGGGGTTTAGGGGGGAGTGTTGGGGGTTTAGGGGGTAGTGTTGGGGGTTTAGGGGGGTAGTGTTGGGGGTTTAGGGGGTAGTATTGGGGGTTTAGGGGGTAGTGTTGGGGGTTTAGGGGGGTAGTGTTGGGGGTTTAGGGGGTAGTGTTGGGGGTTTAGGGGGTAGTGTTGGGGGTTTAGGGGGGTAGTATTCGGGGTTTAGGGGGGTAGTGTTGGGGGTTTAGGGGGTAGTGTTGGGGGTTTAGGGGGTAGTGTTGGGGGTTTAGGGGGGTAGTGTTGGGGGTTTAGGGGGTAGTATTCGGGGTTTAGGGGGGTAGTGTTGGGGGTTTAGGGGGGTAGTATTGGGGGTTTAGGGGCCTTGGAATCAATCAGACCTTTTACATGTAAAATGATAGTATTTAGGAAAAATTCACGGGACAAAAACACTTCTGGAATGAATTAATTTTCTAAGTTGAGGAAACACTGGATGTATAGTTGAAAAATCATGTCAGTGACACTAATGAGAGTAAAGCATTAATGTGAATTTTCCAACTTCATGTCAACATACAGCTTGTTCTGCAGCACGTCTAGTTGCCGTTTCTAAGAGTTTATGGATAAATGACAGGTTGAGTGAAGAGCTGGATGAGGCAGAGGAATGTGCTGCACTGGCTTGAACACATTGAATTACAATCAAGATCGCTGCGGAACATGAGCGAGGAATGTTCCTTGTTAACGCGCCACTGTGATATGACAACAAGTGACAAGTACAAGCACAAACAAGCAGTTATACAAGCCTGTACAAGACATTTAAATCCACACACTGAGCCAGCAGGCATTTACAGTCAGCCCAGGAATCCTTCACACACTTCCATTCACAGCTTCATTTTCTGGTCACAATTCTAGGTCAACAATTTCTAGGTCTTACTTTAGGATTTGTACACAGTCAAAAAGTGAGTTACGGAGTTAAATTAACTCTGATTTCAGATAGCATTTGTTTAGAGGCATTACTAGGGTCTGTGGGGGCTCCAAGCAAGAACAAACAGATATTGTAACCTCAAAAAACAACAAAAACCGATATATTAACCTAAATGAATATTAAAAACTGATATAATAACCTAAGTAAACATTAAAAACAGACTTAATAACCTAAATAAATATTAGAAATAGTATTTGTTCAGGTCACACTACTCAGTTTTCTGGAAATTGGCAGGACATTTAGGAAAAATGAAAAAAAAAAAGTTGTGATCTGGATAAAACGTCATCATTGTGACATAAAAAAAGTAACATGTGAGATTTAAAAAAAAGTATAATTATGAGATTTTAAAAAATGCATAAAAAAATGGAAAGCCTGGGCTCATTGGCAGAGATAGCATACATCCCACTTTGGAAGGTGCTTCTCTCTTAGCACAAAATGTGGCTGCTAAATTTAACCTGTCAATATGACACCTCTCTGTGCATCAACTTCACTCTGAGCTGTCACAAACCCAGCATGTAGCAAATAATAGAAAGACTGTGTCTATCCCCTGTGTAGTTAATAATAAACACTGTGTAGTTAATAATAAACACTGTGTAGTTAATAATAAACACTGTGTAGTTAATAATAAACACTGTGTAGTTAATAATAAACACTGTGTAGTTAATAATAAACACTGTGTAGTTAATAATAAACACTGTGTAGTTAATAATAAACACTGTGTAGTTAATAATAAACACTGTGTAGTTAATAATAAACCATGTGTAGTTAATAATAAACACTGTGTAGTTAATAATAAACACTGTGTAGTTAATAATAAACACTGTGTAGTTAATAATAAACACTGTGTAGTTAATAATAAACCCTGTGTAGTTAATAATAAACACTGTGTAGTTAATAATAAACACTGTGTAGTTAATAATAAACACTGTGTAGTTAATAATAAACACTGTGTAGTTAATAATAAACACTGTGTAGTTAATAATAAACACTGTGTAGTTAATAATAAACACTGTGTAGTTAATAATAAACACTGTGTAGTTAATAATAAACACTGTGTAGTTAATAATAAACCATGTGTAGTTAATAATAAACACTGTGTAGTTAATAATAAACACTGTGTAGTTAATAATAAACACTGTGTAGTTAATAATAAACACTGTGTAGTTAATAATAAACCCTGTGTAGTTAATAATAAACACTGTGTAGTTAATAATAAACACTGTGTAGTTAATAATAAACACTGTGTAGTTAATAATAAACACTGTGTAGTTAATAATAAACACTGTGTAGTTAATAATAAACACTGTGTAGTTAATAATAAACCTAATATTATTAAACCTATAGGAGTGAGATCAAATAATTTAATAAAAATAGTTTTAAGTAATAATCAGATTAAAAGAACATCTAACAATTTTATCCAACGTGAACTGCTCAATATTAGGTCAATTTCTTCCAAATCTTTATTAATAAATGATCTAATTAGTGATTAATAGATTGATATTTTAGCTGTGACTCAAACCTGGCTTCAGCAGGATGAATATGTCCCATTAAATGAATCCAGGTGAACTATCACACAGCCAGAACCAGTGGTGGTGGTGGAGGAGTGGCAATAATATCTCACTCCAGTTTAGGTCTTAGCCCTAAAATTAATCCTAAAATTAATCCCATTTACCCCTGACCCCTGACCCCTAACGCTATCACCCCTGTGCTCCAAACCCTGACCCCTGACCCCTAACCCTATCACCCCTGTGCTCCAAACCCTTCACTGGCTACCAGTTGAGTTTAGAATTAAATTTAAAATCCTCCTCCTTACATATAAAACCATTAATGGTATGGGTTAGGGTTAGGGGTCAGGGGTCAGGGGTCAGAGGTCAGGGGTTAATGGTATGGGCCCCTCTTATCTTAAAGATGATCTGGTTCCGTACCAGCCCAATAGAACCCTTCGTTTTCAGAATGCAGGTTTATTGAAAGTTCCTATGGTTTCTAAAAGTACAGTAGGAGCTAGAGCCTTTAGTTACCATGGTTACTGTCTGATGGAATCATCTTCCCTTTAATATTAAAGACACAGAAACAGTCTCTACATTTAAAATTAGGTTGAAAACATTCCTGTTTGAGAAAGACTATGGTCAGGTTAGTTAAAAATTATGTGACTCATATATCATGTATACATGATGTATGAGTCACAGTTCAGTCTAGGCTGCCCTAGGAGTTAGAATGCTGGGGGAAGTACAGACACTGAGTTCTTTCTTCTCTTTTTCTTCCTCACACCTGTTTCTGTCATTTTTATAACATATCTTTCATACTAAGTCTGTTCATGACTAGTCACCTGGTGTCCCCTTTCCCCCCTCCCCCCCTGGGGGGAGTGGTGGCTCTCCTGACAGTGTCTGCACGGGAGCCATGGACGACAGGATCTGCAGTGTCTCACCTGTGCTGACCTGTGACCCCGGACCCCTGCCCTTGCCTGTCTGGTGTCTGGACCAGTCCCCCCTCTTTCATTTATAAATGGACGTTCATCTATAGTCTGTCCATCCATGGGAGTGGATCTGTCCTTCAATGTGGTTCTCCTCAAGATTTCTTCTTTTTCCCACTGGGTTTGGAAGTTTTTTCTTGCAGAGAAGGAGGGTCTAAGGACAGGGGGAGGGTCTAAGGACAGGGGGAGGGTCTAAGGACAGAAGGAGGGTCTAAGGACAGGGGGAGGGTCTAAGGACAGGGGGAGGGTCTAAGGACAGAAGGAGGGTCTAAGGCCAGGGGGAGGGTCTAAGGACAGAAGGAGGGTCTAAGGACAGGGGGAGGGTCTAAGGACAGAAGGAGGGTCTAAGGCCAGGGGGAGGGTCTAAGGACAGAAGGAGGGTCTAAGGACAGGGGGAGGGTCTAAGGACAGGGGGAGGGTCTAAGGACAGGGGGAGGGTCTAAGGACAGAAGGAGGGTCTAAGGACAGGGGGAGGGTCTAAGGACAGAAGGGGGGTCTAAGGCCAGGGGGAGGGTCTAAGGACAGAAGGAGGGTCTAAGGACAGGGGGAGGGTCTAAGGCCAGGGGGAGGGTCTAAGGACAGAAGGAGGGTCTAAGGACAGGGGGAGGGTCTAAGGACAGGGGGAGGGTCTAAGGACAGAAGGAGGGTCTAAGGACAGGGGGAGGGTCTAAGGACAGAAGGGGGGTCTAAGGCCAGGGGGAGGGTCTAAGGACAGAAGGAGGGTCTAAGGACAGGGGGAGGGTCTAAGGCCAGGGGGAGGGTCTAAGGACAGAAGGAGGGTCTAAGGACAGGGGGAGGGTCTAAGGACAGGGGGAGGGTCTAAGGACAGAAGGAGGGTCTAAGGACAGGGGATGCTTGGGACTTTTCATGTATCTCTGTAGTTGATTGTGTTTTTGTAAAGCCCTGTGAGACGACTTTGTTGTGATTTGGAGCTTTATAAATAAAATTGAATTAAAATTAAAAAGTCATAATAGACAAATTGACTGCTGCACTGCTGGCGCTCAAACACATAAAACCTGCTTTTCCTTTTAATTTATTCATTTAGACATAATCTCATTCCACCTCTTCCTCCTTCAAACGTCTCTATAAGGGGCGGTACTTGAACTGGGACACCCCTTCATCACTCACCTTCGTCATCAGTTCACTCCACCAGTTGTTACGTAACTAAAAACCACAGCTTTAACCACAACTAAACTAAAATGTCTGGTGCTGTAGGTGTGACCTTTAACCCTAACCTCCACCCATTACTACACCTTTATGGAAAGAGATTTTTTCATGTGTGTTTTATGAAGAAAATGACCATTAGACATTGCAAAAAAAGTCAAAATTATGAGATAAAAAGTGATATAAGTTTGGATTTAATAAATGAGACACTGTTCCTCTTTTTTCTTCCATAAATGTTGTGTCCATGTCAGGGGAACGGGACTAAAAATATGTTTCTAAGGAGAAACATCACTGAATACAGTTTGACAACCACTGCTTCAAACGGTTGAAGTTGGAGTTTGTAATTGAAGGAGTTTTTCAGGTAAAACGACCCCAGAATGATAAAGGGTTAAGTTATTAAACAGACCATATGTTCCTACACTGAATACAAGAGGTTGAGACCAGAGCCACGACGATGGGGAGCAGGAGGGAGATGTGAGCGTCGTGTGGAAAGGTGGATTATGTCCAATAAAGTGGGTCATACAGGCGGAAAAAAGGCTGAATAGGCCAATAGATGAAAAACATGAGTAAAGCTGCATACGTCACATGTGCAGCTGCTTATTTCAACACAAGACTGTGTCTGCCGTCAGGTCACAAGTGTGAAAAATTCTATTTATGGATGAAAAAAAAAAGACCTGTTCATTGGTGGAGTCCAGGGTTTACAGTGGTCAGTGGAGCAGCTGCTTCTGTTTCAGTCTGCGTTGTCTATACACATTAGTTGAAGCGTGATTTCATGAAGACCCTAAAGTTTTATAGCAGGAGCATCATCTATAGCCCTAAAGAATGGAAATTAGCTTGTTTACCCAAAAATGCACTTTGTGCAATTTGCATAATTGTGTGGTGTAAGACAACTGTCCACTGATGGGACACCTGTGCATATTTATTGACTGAATACTTTCATCAGTTGTTGGGCAGTGTTAGCTGTTAGCAGTTAACAGTGTTAGCTGTTAGCAGTTAACAGTGTTAGCTGTTAGCAGTGACAACGCTAGCGCGTTGATCACTACTGAGAGAAAGTAGCTCCAAACAATTACAAGGTGTGAGGTTTTGTTCAGTGACAGTTTTGTTATATAAATAAATCACTCATTCCAACACATAGGCTCTAGTTTCTGGCTGGCGCAGAGCAGTTTGGGAGTAATGGCGCGCCAAGATAGGCGTGGCACTGGTGGGAGGTGACCACTGATCCAGCTACGGCGTAGTGACAGTTTCGGTAACTTTAGACGGTGCGCCAAGCAAGCAAGGTTAATAATAAATATTTAATGTGTCATAGACAGACCATCACCCCCTGCCCTCGACCCCACCCCACAGTCTTCCCAAATGTCACTGGAAAACAAAGAAAAACAAAGACATGATTGTTCTGTGAGTGAGTGAGTGAGTGAGTGAGTGAGTGAGTGAGTGAGTGAGTGAGTGAGTGAGTGAGTGAGTGAGTGAGTGAGTGAGTGAGTGAGTGAGTCAGTGAGTGAGTGTTCCCAGTGGAAGTCACGACTGCACAATCCCAAAAATCAAGCCTTTGTAAAAACGTCTCTGCACACATGCCAGACAAGCCGTGTGTGTATGTGTGGATTCCTATCTTTATGGGGACTTGTGACCACATTTATTGGGATCAAATTTCAGGTCCCCATGAGGGTTAAATATAATTAAAGGTCCCCACTAGTAAACTAGAAATAATGTGGCCCTATAAATACTATAAGTCCCCATAAAGTAGGAGGGAAACGGGTGTAAAGCCAAACATTACTTCATTACTTATTCATTTGAATGGATCATTATTATTAATTCTATGCATTTATTTATTTATTCATTTTAATATTTTTGTATTCATTCATTAATGTAAATTTTCATTCTTATTAAAATTTTTTCATTTCATTTTTTAAACAATTTTGAGTTTTTATTTCACAATTTCAACATTTACCTCCCAACTTTAACTATTTTTCTTAAAATTATGCATCATTTTTAAGCTCATATTTCAAACTTTTTCTCTCTCTTTTTTTTATTTTTAATTTTAATGTCAATTGTGACTTTTTCCCCCCATTTTTCCTACATTTTCTGTCCATATCCACAAACCTGAATAACTGTGACTTGATCAAACACATTATCTACACACTAACAGTTTTAAAATATTTATTTTAGATACTTTTGAAACATTTGAGTTTTGCTGCTTAAATAAGTATTATTACTTTCATGACAAAAAAAGCTGTTTTACTTTTGTATTTTATTACAGTTCAGTATTTTTTTACTTTTACTTCAGTAAAGCAGTTGAATCAGTACTTGTACTTTTACCAGAGTATTTTTTCCACACACGTAGTTGTACTTCTACTGAAGTAGAGAATGTGAGTACTTTGAGTGACATGAGTGACTTCAACTTTGACCTTTGGCCTCCATTAGCGGAGGTAAATAATATCAACTCATTAAAAATAAATATATTTTAAAAATTTAATTAAAAATAAAGAAAAGATTAAAAATAAATAAATAACACACAAATAGATAAAACATACAAATAAATGAATAAAAATTAATACATATATCTTTTACATTTTAATCAAATAAATAAAAATACATACAAATAAAAAAATTATAAAATAAAAAAAGGAAATTAAAAATAATTGCAGGACATGCGATGTGACTATTGTGAACATGTACATGTTGGTGCTCCAACAGCATATTGTGCAGTTTTATTAAAGAGAAGAACTCGCTAATGTTCTCATCGGTCCCCACAAGGTCACATGGTTGGAACATTAACTTTCACACCTGGTCTAATTTTCTGCTGCTCCAAATTCATCTGTGAATATTGTCAACTTGTTATTGTAGCACAGAGACTAAAAACAGTGGAAACCATCTGTGTCTGCTGGAAAAGGAAGAATATTCCGAAAAATAACATGAACTAATAATAATAATAATAATAATAATAATAATAATAATAATAATAATAATAATAATAATAATAAATCATAATGATAATGGACACTTCCCCAACATGAACGAATGAAACACAAAGGCAGGAAAAGAAGGGTTATGGGTGTACCATGTGGGTTAGGGGTGTACCATGTGGGTTAGGGGTGTACCATGTGGGTTATGGGTGTACCATGTGGGTTAGGGGTGTACCATGTGGGTTATGGGTGTACC
>CM035797.1:46808908-46818908 GCA_020466265.1 Siphamia tubifer
GTAGAAATGTCCACAGTAGTTTACATTTTTGAATATATCAATCATTAAAATAAAAATAAATTAAAACTTGTGTAACATAAAAACAACCAGTGACTTGACAGAAATGATCATAATCATAATCGTCAACATCATCATCATCATCATCAGTGTATAGAAGTGGGACAGACAGTGGAGGTGGTCCAGGATCTGGAGTGGATCCAACAGATCCAACAAACACTGAGGGGATTATGTGTGTAATCTGAACTGGGACCAGTTTATGATCCCTGAGGATGAGCTGAAACAACTGTGCTGTTCTGTTCACAAACAAACAAACAAACCAACACAGTAAAGGTCCACATTATACAACATCTTCTGCAAACAAACACTTTTATGGTTTTAGAAAAATGGTGTTAAGATTTTCTAGTGACGTGAAGTGGAAACTATTTACATTTATTTTTGCAACTTTCTTTGTTGCACTATTTTACTGTATATTTATTGCATCCCATATAAACATTTATTTGGAATTAACATGTCAATCTAAACACAAAATAAATAGCTTTAATTCAAACTTATTTTATTTTGAGTAAATTCAGAATAATCCAGATTAGTGCAGTGCAGTTGGAGTTTGTTAATTGGTATCATTTGGTAAAACAGGGTTTGATTAAAGTCTAGTCCAGTCTTCTCTGAAGCCTCAACATTTGCATTAGTGGAACCCAAAACACTGGCCTGTGGACGTGGCTTCACTTTTGCATCGTAGCATACAGCAATATAAGGTCATCTATATTTATATATTCATATATATTTTAACATGTTTTCCCTCCACTATCGTTTATGTCCCATAAACCTCACACTGGTTCTTTAAATGAGAATGGAATTGGAAACAAGAAAAGTCGACTTGTACATCAGAGGAAAACAAATGCAGGACAAAAGAAGAGAGTGAAGATTTAAAATATAACACTAGGCCAACACTAGGCCAACACTAGGCCAACACTAGGCCAACACTAGGGCAACACTAGGGCAACACTAGGACAACACTAGGCCAACACTAGGCCAACACTAGGGCAACACTAGGCCAACACTAGGCCAACACTAGGCCAACACTAGGGCAACACTAGGGCAACACTAGGCCAACACTAGGCCAACACTAGGCCAACACTAGGCCAACACTAGGCCAACACTAGGGCAACACTAGGGCAACACTAGGGCAACACTAGGACAACACTTGGCCAACACTTGGCCAACACTAGGCCAACACTAGGCCAACACTAGGACAACACTAGGACAACACTTGGCCAACACTAGGACAACACTAGGGCAACACTAGGGCAACACTAGGGTAACACTAGGACAACACTAGGCCAACACTAGGCCAACACTAGGCCAACACTAGGGCAACACTAGGCCAACACTAGGGCAACACTAGGCCAAAACTAGGCCACCACTGGGCCAGCACTAGGCCAACAGTGGGCCAACACAAGGCTAACACTAGGCCAACACTACGCCAGCACTACACGAGCACTAGGCCAACACTAGGCCAACAGTGGGCCAACACAAGGATAACACTAGGCCAACACTGGGGCAACACTAGGGCAACACTAGGCCAAAACTAGGCCACCACTGGGCCACCACTGGACCAACACTAGGCCAACACCCCTCTTTCCTTTTAGTGTAATTCTAAATGATCATGTGTAAACATAGTGTCCTACATCTGATGGAGTACGTACTGAGTGTCCATGAATAATCACTGTCAATGTTAACTTTAATGATTTATTTACTGTATTTTCACACTATAAGGTGAATTGTTAATGAATGGTTTCTTTTTTACATTTCAAAATTTTGCGATTAAAAAGCCAAAATGATCCAACAAAAAGTTAAAATTTTCAGTCACTCAACACTAACAGATTTAATCCATATATTAGTTTCACTGTCAGTGAATTAAAGTCTTCTCAGTTCACCTTATAATACACTATCTTAATATTGTAATTCTGTGGGACGTCTGGTGCCCTCGGCGACCACCTAGTCTGACTATGACAAACACTGACCCTGATTCTGGTTATTGTCTGATAAAAAGTTTGAATTCCCAGTCACTAAACACAACCAGAATTAATCCACATATGAGGAACACTGGTTAAAGTCTTTTAAGTGAACCTTATAGTCCTGAAAATATGGTACTTTATGTTGACGTAGCATCTTTACAAATAAAACAGTCACCCTGGTGAAGCCTGAGCCTTTTGGTACCGAGGTTCTGGACCCATCCACTGCCTAAAAAAGTTGAATGTCTCAATCTTTCTACGCTTTCATCTTATGAGATAAAAAGTCACGTGTGTGCATGTGTGCTGGTTTGGTTCATTCGAAAAGCTGTGAACATCTGGCGTGAACACCTGTGAATGAGCCGATACAAGGGATGGGACAACTATTTTTTGGGTATTGAAGCTTCAGTGAAAATGTCCAAAACCTCTGGCACTATGGAGCTGTGTGTTGGTAACAGAAGTGGAACTCAATGAGTTAAAATAATCTCAAATATTCACAGAAGTATCTTTATGCACTTTATTTAACTCAGTGTTTTAGAGGTAATTTGGGAAATCAAACTTCTGCCTAAAAAGAAATTGAATTTTTAAACACTTTTTTTTTTTTTTTTACCTTGAGGCGTCTACTGAATTAAACACTTGATGAATCGGGCTCTGATTAATGCATTTTAAAAAAAAGAAAAAAAAAAGAAGAACAAGTTCCAGGGTTTGGAACTGCACTGAAAATCTAAATGTCCAGTCAGAGGATTTTTGTAAGTGCATGTGTGATTCTAGGTCAACCTGTATTCTGTCTGAACATCACAAGCCAAGTATTTTGACTATTAAATTAAGTTTCATACGACCTTATATGGTATTTCCTTCAACTTGTACAGTTCAACACTTCAAACTGAGTAAATGTAGTTTCACGGTGCGACTGAGCTTCATTCAAACACTCTCACACTTGCATCATGAGGGGATCTATACTGAATAAACTCTATTTTACACCTCGGGACCTAGTTTTTTTTTATTGAAATGCTCTGATTTTCTTGTCGTGCAGGGAACCAAAGTGAGAAAATGTAGTCTGCCCCCCCTCACCCTCCCCTTGGGAGTCGAACTTCTTCAAACGAACTAGTAATTCTTGTCACGTGGGGATCTAATCTGAGTATAAATGTGGTGAAATGAAGTGAAAGTGACCTACCTAGCCCTCATGGACAAGTTGTGGGTTGAATCCAGAAGAAAGAATGTCCTCAGGAAACAGCGTCCAGACGTCCAGACGTACAGACAGAGGCCTTTTCATGTCTCTTATCTGTTGGATTCTCTTTCTGCACAAACTGTTGAAAACACAACACGACGCTGAATTAACACAGAAACAAAGAAAAAACTCAGACAGAGACGTTCGTTTTTACTTTTGTAGAACCTCCACATTGATTTTTATTCTGTCAATTTAACTTTTATTACGTGATTTATCAGCATTTATTATATAAAAAAAAAAGAATACTTCTTTTTACCTCTGCCAAGTAGGTATTAAATTTGGGTCCATTTGTCTGTCTGTCTGTCTGTCTGTCTGTCTGTCAGCAGGATGATGCAAAAAGTTCTGAATGGATTTTGATGAAACTTTCAGGAATGACAGGTAATGGGTCAAGTGTCACGACCTTTGCCCCAGTTTGTCAGCAGTTCCACAGCTCTGACAGTCATTACTGATCTGCAGTTACTTCAGCAGTGAAGCTGCAGGACCATTGTCTTTTGTCTTGTCCATAACTTGGACATGTTTCTATTATATGGACGTCATCTACAGTAAATGTTCTGAACCAACACCCCTAGAACATTATAGTCCTCCATTAACTGTCCATCACTGCTGACATGATGCAACATACACTGGTTCACACTCATATACTAGTCCCTCTTTGGTTTGCCCCCCCCCCCCGCTCATCTGATCCACCTGAAGGTTCCCAAAACCACGTCTTACACAAACACTCAAACTGGAGTCTTTGTCCTTTGTCCCTGAAGACCCACCTTTAAACACTCCACTACAGGACACCTGGCACTGCTTCTCACCACATGACCCACCCAGACCCCGCCCCCCAGTATCAGTGCTATATGTTCCTATTGCTGTGTTTTAGGTCACTGCTTCACCCAAAAGTGTTTTTTACTCTTTCCCTTCAACCTCTGACAGGCCGTCATTGTAAATAAGAATGTGTTGTTGATGACTGGCCTGGTTAAATAAAAATAAACATGTGTTAACTCATCTCTTTTCACCATAACCTGGACATGAACTCATCACCACAGATCAAACCCCAGGTTTAGATTTTAAGTCTCTGTCTTTGTCATCATTTTGGTTTTTTCATTAAATCTGTTCTCCCTTCATCACCCTCCTCCACCTCACCCCTCATCGTATCAAGGAAGAACCCATTAGATTTTGAGCAAAGAAGGTTCAAAGGTCAAGGTCACAGTAAAGGTCAACAGCTAAAACACATCAGTGGTAATAGATCAGGGTTTTTTTTAAGTGTCTGTGTTACCATGGAAACACAGTAGCCACTCTGTGATAAAAGAGGGTCAAAGGTCACCAAAAGCATCATGGGTAGCTCCCTCATAGACAATGGGATGATATGTACAGTACTGTATTTATGTGTACTATAGTACTGTACATACAGTACTGTATTTATGTTTACTATAGTACTGTACATACAGTACTGTATTTATGTGTACTATAGTACTGTACATACAGTACTGTATTTATGTTTACGATAGTACTGTACATACAGTACTGTATTTATGTGTACTATAGTACTGTACATACAGTACTGTATTTATGTTTACTATAGTATTGTACATACAGTACTGTATTTATGTGTACTATAGTACTGTACATACAGTACTGTATTTATGTTTACTATAGTACTGTAGATACAGTACTGTATTTATGTGTACTATAGTACTGTATGTACAGTACTGTATTTATGTTTACTATAGTACTGTACATACAGTACTGTATTTATGTGTACTATAGTACTGTACGTACAGTACTGTATTTATGTTTACTATAGTACTGTAGATACAGTACTGTATTTATGTTTACTATAGTACTGTATGTACAGTACTGTATGTTTAGCAGGTTTCAGTTTCCTTTTGTAAACACAATTTTATTCCGTATTCAGAGATGAAAAATTGAGGTAAATGTTTTTTGTTACTTGGATTATTCTTTAGGTGGGTCTGTGGTCAGTAGAGGTACCGCTGTGTGTGTGTGTATATATATATATATATATATATATGTACATATGTACATAAACACATGTCTGCCTATCCATCTTTAAATACATATACATACACATCTAATAATAATAATAATAATAATTCTTTAACTGATAATTAATTGAAAGTTAGCTTCTTCCAGAAAAAACATTGAAAATAATTGGCAAAGAAGACATTTTATGATGATGATTTTTTTTCTCTAATCTAAGCGACCTGTTAGAATGATAGTCATTAAAGGGCAAAGTACTTTTTGTCATTGTCAGTTTTCCTGGAATAAATGAAAGTAAAATGATGTTATATTTTTTAGTTGAAGGGCATGAACAGCATGACACTCCACTCTGCTGATGCTCTGTTATTATCTGCATTTATGTGCTTGTGCATTCATGCCTTCTTCCACCAGTCTGAGTACATACTTAAGTTGTTTGAATGTCACACCAAACAAGGTCCAAACAGGACATAGTGATGCGTTCAGGGACCGTAGTATTTATCTACAGTCGCCCAATAATCACTACGACACGATTTATATTCGACATCTTTGCCTGATTTCCTTCCATTATTATTAAAAAAATACAGTCATACCTTTACTGACCACAGACCCAGTTAATCAATGATCCATTTGCTTTGATTTTTCATCTCTGAATACGAAAGAAAATTTGATTTATGAAAGGAAACTGAAACCCCTGAGACATACTCTGTATATTACCGTACATACTGCACGTATCATCCCATTGGCTATGAGGGACCTACCCATGATGCTATTGGTGACCTTTGACCCTCACTCATCACAGAGTTCTAACCATACACATGTAAAGGACAGAACCACCGCCGCCCCGTGACCGTTTACATGTAATAGGAGAAAAATTCACAGTACGAAAACACTTCTGGAACAAATATATCTTGTAAGTACAGGTACCACTGTGTATATATAAATATATATATATATATATATATATATATATATATATATATATATATATATATTAGGGCTGTCAAAAGGATTGCATTACTCGTACTCGTCATCTCCCGTTTCATCTGGGTCGAATTTTAAAACTATTCAATGGAACAGTTGTTTCCAACTTTTGTTGAAACTGTTGAAGATGTTTAATAAACCTGTTAATTGCATATGTTTTCATATTTTTTGCACATGTTCTGGATATTTTATCACATTTTTTTGGTTGTGTTTCTGTATTTTTAGGAGACTCTGAACATATTCTGACTCTTTTTTGTGTTACTTTATTTTTTTGGGAATGTTTGTGGATTTTAGAACATTTTACACATATTTTTTCTCCAGATTTTTGGTTTCTTAGTTTATTTTGTGGGAAATTGGAGTACAAAAAAACCTTAAACTGACAAAGCATTTTGATCATAATTAATCAAAACTAATCCAAGATTAATCTGATTTAAAAATGTAATCATTTGACAGCCCTAATAAATCCTAACATCTATTTAAATTCAGGCAGCAAGGTGTTAAATCACTGAAAATTCATGGAATGTGGTGATGACAAATGTTATATGTTCATGGATCTAATCTGGATGATATGATGAAAAATAGATAATTTTTTATTACATTACGAAATTATAAAACAGTCAGATTTGACCTGAACACGATTGGAAGGAAAAACAAAAGTAAAATAAATTTAAAAAAAGTTCAATTATTCGTCTGAAAGTTGTTACTATCATGGCGCCTTATTCTTATCAAGTGGATCATTAATACATGAGTAGGTTATTAAACATTTACAAGTTCCAACCAGTAGAGATGATGCAACTGCAGCACATCCATGTTTAAGTGGATGAAGAAGAGGAAATGAAAGGACAAGGTCACAGTTTGACACTTGAGTTCAGTGGATGAGAAGCACGATGGGGACAAAAAAAACTGGGGAAAGTGGAGGAGTTTAAATGACATATGAGAAAAAAATAAACAACAACAAAGCGCTGAAGTAAAAGATACAACGACTCACAAAACATAATATGTGACCAGGGTCAGTGTTAGTCCTAGTCAGACCAGGGTCAGTGTTAGTCCTAGTCAGACCAGGGTCAGTGTTAGTCCTCGTCAGACCAGGGTCAGTGTTAGTCCTAGTCAGACCAGGGTCAGTGTTAGTCCTCGTCAGACCAGGGTCAGTGTTAGTCCTAGTCAGACCAGGGTCAGTGTTAGTCTTAGTCAGACCAGGGTCAGTGTTAGTCCTAGTCAGACCAGGGTCAGTGTTAGTCCTCGTCAGACCAGGGTCAGTGTTAGTCCTAGTCAGACCAGGGTCAGTGTTAGTCCTCGTCAGACCAGGGTCAGTGTTAGTCCTAGTCAGACCAGGGTCAGTGTTAGTCCTAGTCAGACCAGGGTCAGTGTTAGTCCTAGTCAGACCAGGGTCAGTGTTAGTCCTAGTCAGACCAGGGTCAGTGTTAGTCCTAGTCAGACCAGGGTCAGTGTTAGTCCTCGTCAGACCAGGGTCAGCGTTAGTCCTAGTCAGACCAGGGTCAGCGTTAGTCCTAGTCAGACCAGGGTCAGTGTTAGTCCTAGTCAGACCAGGGTCAGTGTTAGTCCTAGTCAAGATGAACTCCCCCCCAAAAAATCACACCCAGGATATATATATATATATATATATATATATATATATATATATATATATATATATATATATATATATATATATATATATATAATTCAAGTTTCTTGTAAAAGTTTGTCGGTGTTTTCTCCACATTTGGTGAAAATCCTGAGAGAAAACATGAGTGGATGGACTGAACATGTGATGTCATCAATCAGTCCAGATGTTGCAACAGCAGAAAGAGTGTGAAGCAGCCGCCGTTACCATATGATGTAAGCACTAAACCTTTGTGTGGAGTCATTGTTGACTTGTGCAGAAGTTTAATCCAGCTGAAGGTTGACACTTTGATGTGTCCTGGAGGACTGAACACACAGACACTTCTGCTGCTTCATTCAAAGACACTTAAAACATTCTGAAAATTCACATCATACAAACTTCACAACTGCCTCTACACTCTACAAATTATACAATATTTACATCTACAAATGATTCTGTAATTAATCAAATGTGAATAAAAACCTGAAATGTCTATAAAAAAATAAAGCAGAATTTGAACAATATTCTTCCTGTTATTATATATTTATTCTGAGTGGATTTGATCCATAATGCACATGTACAAATAAGTTTAAGGCAAAATATTATTGAAATTTCACTTGTTTTTTTTTTTTATTAAGAACATGCAGTTGTTGTTTTTTTGTGTGATTCACATCTTTTTTTGTTCCAAAAGTTTTTAAAGGTAAGTATTTTGTACAAAGACAAAAATGTGACGTCTTTATTTACCTCCACATATGTCTGAGATGAATGAAAGACTAACTTAATTTAACAGTAAGACATAACGGACATTCTATAGTCATTATTTACAGGTTATTATTTTATTTGAATTATTTAACATTATGTCTATAAACAACAACAAATCACAACAAAGTCGTCTCACAGGGTTTTACAGAAAAACAATCAACTACAGAGATATATGAAAAGCGCCTCCCCCTGTCCTTAGCTCCTCCCCCTGTCCTTAGACCCTCCCCCTGTCCTTAGCTCCTCCCCCTGTCCTTAGACCCTCCCCCTGTCCTTAGCTCCTCCTTCTCGGCAGAAAAAACTTCCAAACCCAGTGGGAAAAAGAAGAAATCTCGAGGAGAACCACATTGAAGGACAGATCCACTCCCATGGACGGACAGACTATAGATGAACGTCCATTTATAAATGAAGGAGGGAGGGCTGGTCCAGACACCAGACAGGTGAGGGAGGAGGTCCGGGGTCACAGGTCAGCGAGACACTGCAGATCCTGTCGTCCATGGCTCCCGTGCAGACACTGTCAGGAGAGCCACCACTGCCCCCAGGGGGGGGAGGGGGGAAAGGGGACACCAGGTGACTAGTCATGAACAGACTTGGTATGAAAGATATGTTATAAAAATGACAAAAACAGGTGTGAGGGAGAGAAAGAGAAGAAAGAACTCAGTGTCTGTACTTCCCCCAGCATTCTAACTCCTAGTGCAGCCTAGACTGAACTGTGACTTCAGTCTGTTTTTAACTAATCTGACCATAGTTTTTACCAAACACGAAACCCTACCAAACCCTAGGAACTTTCAATAAACCTGCATTCTGAGAACGAAGGGTTCTATTGGGCTGGTACGGAACCAGATCATCTTTAAGATAAGAGGGGCCCATACCATTAACCCCTGACCTCTGACCCCTAACCCTAACCCATACCATTAATGGTTTTATATGTAAGGAGGAGGATTTTAAATTCAATTCTAGACTCAACTGGTAGCCAGTGAAGGGTTTGGAGCACAGGGGTGATAGGGTTAGGGGTCATTTTTCAACAGAATATTCCTAATTTTGGCTAATGTTGCACAAGTGAAAAAAGGCTCTTCTGCATGTTTGGTTAATGTGCCCTGACCTCTGACCCCTGACCCTTTGAATGAAAGATGTGGATCAAATAAAACTCCTAAATTTTTAACTGTGTCACTGGGTGTTACACTTAAGTTGTCCAGAGTAACTATGTGGTCAGGTAGGGAGTCTGTGGCATTTTTAGGACCAATTATAACGACTTCAGTTTTTTCAGGGTTCAATAAAAGATAATTGTCACTCATCCAAGTCTTTATGTCTTGGACACATGTACTTAGTTTATCTATTTGTCTGGTCTGATCAGGTTTAATCGATAAATATAGCTGTGTGTCATCTGCATAACAATGAAAATTAATACCATGATTTCTAATGATGTTACCTAAA